>JAHDVE020007513.1:0-58727 GCA_022606495.2 Halesus radiatus | reverse complement strand
AAACACTCATCCAAATTGAAAAACCTTCCGAGAAAAGATAAATGTCGCCGACAGGACTCGAACCTGCACCCTTCTGATTGCCGGTCAGATGCTCTACTGTTGAGCTACGTCGGTTTATCGCAAACCCGCCAAGTTAATCAATATATACTAGTGTTTCATTCAATAATTACTGTTTTTATTATATTTCACCTGTAAACAAACCAACTTTATTAGTATGAGAAAGGCTTGTAACGGCTAAATCCCTCAATAGATGGCGTCGAGACAAATTATGTCTACATTTTATTGGTGAAAAATGCTTTGACTTGTCAAATATTTTTTATTAATTGATAAACCAAAGTTTTTAAGACAAGATTTTTGTGCATAGCGCAAAGGGTAACAATTATTTTTATAAACAATAATTATTAGCCTGAAACACTCATCCAAATTGAAAAAAACCTTCCGAGAAAAGATAAATGTCGCCGACAGGACTTGAACCTGCACCCTTCTGAAAAATAATTGTTTCCCTTTGCGCTATGCACAAAAAATCTTGTCTTAAAAACTTTAGTTTATCAATTAATAAATATTTGACAAGTCAAAGTATTTTTCACCAATAAAATGTAGACATAATTTGTCTCGACGCCATCTATTGAGGGATTTAGCCGTTACAAGCCTTTCTCATACTAATAAAGTTGGTTGCTTACAGGTGAAATATAATAAAAACAGTAATTATTGAATGAAACACTAGTATATATTGATTAACTTGGCGGGTTTGCGATAAGCCGACGTAGCTCAACGGTAGAGCATCCAACCGGACATTAGAAGGGTGCGGGTTCGAGTCCTGCCGGCGACATTTATCTTTGCTCGGAAGGTTTTTTTCAATTTGGATGAGTGTTTTAGATTAATAATTATTGTTTATAAAAATAATAATTGTTACCCTTTTGCACTATGCACAAAAATCTTGTCTTAAGTTTTAAAGAACTTTAGTTTATCAATTAATAATAATTATTATTTATTACTTTAATTATCGCCACGTATAATTGACGCCATAAAATCATTACAGATATTTCGAACAAATTTAATAATGTTATTATTATTTTTTAAAAAATGAAAAAGGAGTAGTATATTTTATTCAGAATCATAACTTTTATTATTTTAAGGACCTATGTGTAATTGTACGATATTCTGAAAATAAAATAAAAGGACCGTACTTCATAATGGGGCCCTGGGAAGTTATCTGTTCGCGTCGGTAATACTGACTTTAAACGATCGCCGGGAACTAATACAGGGACAGGCGCTCTAATGGGGTGAGATTACCTCTGGAAGCCCAGTATTTTAGTTAACAATATGAAAATTGTTTACCCAGGTAATAATGCTGATACAGCGAATTAATAAAAAAAAATTCCAAACCTTACATTCCAGCTCAGGGTATAATTTATTATGGGGATGGTTGAAAAAGATATTACCCGGTTTCATAAATGTAAAAAAAAAATTATGGATTATCATTGACAAACTCACGAAAAACTTTTAGAAAAAAGGTTGACAAAACATTTTCTACTTTTGATTATTATAAAGTTATGTTATTTATTTCAGGGTTTACTACTTTTACTACACGACTTTGTCCGAATTTGGATTGAAAAGTATAAAATAAACCAATATGATATGGTATCTTATCTATTTTAATTTTTTTATGTGTGCTGGTTTTGAAAAAAATATATAATTATAAAATACAACCCAATCTCAATTTTTTCATTACGAGGGAAAAATTGTTTTCAAATTATTAAAACTGTTAATATCGCTTTACTCATAATGGGTGTGTTAGTTTTTAAATCGCACTCAAAGTCGTACTTTCCTAAAAAAAATAAACTAAACATTTGCCTCGTCTAAAAATAAGTCCTCCGCACTTCCTTTAATTTATACCTTATAAAACCTGAATTACCGATGTTAATGTTTGGATTAGTCTAAGTAAAAACACTTTTCCAACTCGTAAAAAGTTTCCTGAGAAATGTTTAAAACGTGCGGCTTTGCGCGATCTCTGCAAAGTGTTTAATTAATTATGAAAAACAATGAAAACGAGCCGGGAATATTGATGAAAAATCCAATAAACTGTAACGTTTTCACGCACAAGAGAGAACTGACGGGTTATTTGTTGCGGAAGGTCTCAGTGGTGTATCGATTGGTTCATTTTTAATTGGAAACGCTTTTTGGTAAATAATTACCAATTTTGGTTATTTTTACAAACATATGTATTAAAACATCGAGAGCTAATAGAAGTAACACAGCGCAACTCTTAATAAATAGTTATATACAGTGACCGGTCAGTGGCTGAGTTGGCATCGCATTTGGGTCTCACCCAGGCGTCGTGAGTACAATTCCTCGGCTGGCTAAGTTCTCCGTTACGACACAAGCAATATCTTCTACGTACTGTGATGGTAGTAGGAGATTTTAAAATATTGTCAGGTTATTCGCAACCAGGATTTATTTTATTTATTTATTCTTTTGGAAAAAAATAAACAAATAAAATAAATACTTTTTTAACTGAGTTCCCAATGGAGATGATCTCCAGAATTGTCATCCTTCAGGACGCTCTGTAAATGGTATTTTCGAAGAAAGAGTGATCTTGAGTCTTGTTGTAGAAGGGAAGAAATACAGAGGCCTGCAAATCATTCAATGGCTATGCGTTTGAACATAAGAACGAGTCAAACAACCCGATCTCATTTCTCCATTCCGAGCCAACGTTTCGAACTGCATCGCAGCATTCATCATCAAGGCCGAATAGGTGGGGAACTCACGAAGTAGGTGCCCGAATATATTAAAAATTAGATTGATTAAATCAAATATAGTGAAGTTTTGCAATTTTTTTTATATGAAATGTGATTATCGCTTATATAAACTTATTGAACAAAGGATTTCTTAGATGTTTGACAATTTCTAGATAACCACAACGTTGGTGCTTCTAAAATGTGTGATGGATCCCAGGAACTACTACATTATTCCTTAATTTGAAATTGTCAATTCTACCACATTGTTTAAAATGTTTTCACAGCAAATTACCATTTTGGTTAAAAATCACAGAAAAGCTTTGAGCTTTAATTAAAAAAAATATTTGAGGAGTCTTGTATTTCAAATACTGATATAATGTATTAAAAAACATTTATTCTTTTGTACAAAGAGATCGACAGAAAAATGGAAATAAATTCTGGTTGGAATCACATTGAAAAAGCCGCCGAAATCTTTTTAATACTTTGGGTGAACCGCAAGAATGTTATTTTCGATGTACAACATAGATAGGTACATAAAATACAGTTCATGTATTACGTAAGCCGTACGTGAATGTATTAAAATTAAACGAAAAGAACCCTTCCCGTGAACTTTTTGGAAATTGGGTTTTGAGAGACGAGTCCACAAATTGGCTTTTTGCTATACACACAAAAAACGACGTGTTAGTAAAAGTAGCCCAGTCGAAGCTCCAGAGGATTATCCATCAAAATGTAGCTTGATAAATTGAAATATTAAAAAAACCCTCATCATTTATTTGCCACGAGCCGTCACTGGTTTCTCGTTACTAGAAACCCTTAGTGGCATCGCCCAACCCCTTCCGAGACGCCCACCCACAAAATCTGTTACAAAACTGATTTCGTGACCTGAATATTTAAACGTGCGTCTTCACTGAACAAGCGTACCAATTAAAACTACCTCTAATACCAAAAGGTTCCAATCTTAAAAACGCTTTACCCTGAAATCATTAGTTTTAAAAAACTTTTTTGTTAAGTTCCTACGTCTTGTGTTAATATTTGGAGGAGTTAAAACGGTTTAAGGCGGCAGCCACTCAATCTGCCTGTCCGGCGTAGCAAATTTTTCTTCGGTGCGTTATACGAACTTCTCCGTTTATCTTCTCCGTCTTCAAGGTTTGTTTACTGCCGGCCTTTACCATTCTCGCGGCGTTGCATTGTTTCTTGGAAAAGTGACGGAACAAACGATCAGGCAAGTGTGATCGTTTCTAACCTGAAAGTCAACCTACTTTCTTTGTTCTTTTTTAAATATTTTTTCCTATAGCTGCTTCTGAAAGAAAAATGTTTACACGGTTGAAGTATTCTTATAACTCACTTTATTTTTTTATGAAATACCTTTACTTAATTTCTTTTCCTTCAATTTTACTGAGAAATGAGTGCGAAAAGTTTTCTTATTATGTTAACTTAATTTGATGCTTTCGGGAAAAATTCTAAAAATCTACCCCTTACATCTGAATGCCACACAAATCTGTCTTTGTTTACAGCATGAATCAATCTCGAAGGGTGACCCCTGGCATCATGAAATTGGCATAGCTCATTGTCTAGAATTTCTTTCGCAATGTAATTTTTTTCTATTATGCAATATTTGAAACTATAAAAAAGTAAGACCAAACGCTATTTTGTTGTTCAATATGTATCTATTGTTCACTTGAAATTTAGGCAAAACTGGATACGACTAGTAAAATAAATTTTACAATAAGAAATCTGTTTTGCTTAAAACCATAAAAGAATTTTGTCGAAAAATCAAACACGGCATATTTTGAATAATTTATTTTTTGATTAACTCATTTCTTAAGGAAAGTTATTTAATATCATCATGTAGAATGGGTTAAGGCTGTCATGTTTTTAGAATAATTCATTTGGTTGGGTGTATTCTTTATTCACGAATGGGCGTTTCACATGATCAGTTATGAATACAGTTGAGATAGGTTTGACAAGATTTTCATTCTCCTCCCTTTGACAGAGACAGATTATTGACAGAATGTGACGTCACCCTCCTAGATAAGTTAGTCAATTTAACCTTATCGAAGGGGCGTACTGGAGGATCTCGAATAAATCATTGGAGATCTCCTCACAGTTTTATGAAAGATTCGGATAATCGTCATCAAAGACGTTATCTACCAAATAAATGGAAAAGGGGATACGGTTTTATTTTAAATTATGATCTCAATATTTCTCCGTTTGATTTCACATCTTCGAGTAAATCAAAAAATGGAATCCATCCCAAGAAGTTGGGATTCGCATTGTAATAGCTACAAATACTCTTCTTCTTAAATCGTGACTTGGGGGATAGAGACGTCGGAGAAGGATTATTCATTCATTCAAAATAATAATAATAATAATAGTATCATGCAATACGATAAACGTACGTAGGACGATCAGGAAAAGGTCAAATTCCTGATATGATTTCGGTTAATATTAAACGTAAAAGATTTTAACAAATATTTAGCTAAAGTATAAATAAAAGTGCTGTAAACAATGTAATTGTTTTATTTTTTTTAATATTTATCCAATCATTGTAGAAAATAATATTAACATAACCCAAATGAAACATGAAAAGGGCAAAAAAATGACAGAAAATAAAAAGATTTCAGTCGCATCAGGACCTCTGCCTATACGGGGCAACCGCTTAACCAACTTAGCTAATGAGACCAGATCAATTTAAGTCATCAGGATAGGTAGAGGTCCTGGGTTCGAGTCCCAGATGCGACTGAAATCTTTTTATTTTCTGTTGTTTTTTTCCGTTTTCATGTTTCATTAGTTTATGTTAATATTATTTTTTACAATGATTAAATATTAAAATGAGGTTTTTAAATCACAATAAAAATAATTAATAATTAAAAATTGAAAATATTTATCCTTTTAAGAACATCATCACCGAATTGAACTTGTTCATCCCATTGCGTAATAATATTATTATTATTTCGTATTACTCAATAATCCCTCCCCCATTTCCCTTCCCTGAGACCCACAACTGTTCGTTTTTATATTGTCTCTTATTCTGTATGTCACAGAAATCTGGATACTAAACCATGCATTGACCCAGAAGATGGAAATCCTATATAATATCCTGGACAAATTAAAGCGGGGTGAATAATGTGGCGTATTTAGGATTTATAGCTTACTCGTCGAACGTCAAAAATTTAGTAGATATAAAAAATAATATGATGGCACATTCTAATAACTTGGTCAGACCTTAGCAGCACCATATCCCGTTTCATATTGCGCTGAGCCAACACGTCTGTTCTGCCTCGTATGCATGGTAGATCATGGTGCCGCCACTAGCCATTGTTGTTTGGTACAAATAATATATAGCACTCTAGGAGGTATGGACTTTGAACCAAAGTATGTATAATTTTGTACGCTTTTACTGCATGGTACTTGATACTTCAAGGAAGACTTCAACTTATGCGACTGGTGCGAGCGGGCTCCGGGTTGCATGTTGTAACCCTGGTGATAGCCAACCTCCAATGGAATATGACATCAGAAGATGGAGGTCTAATTTGTGGAATTTAGAATAGTGTAATAATTTAACCTTTATAACCTTTTAAGGTACCATGGAGATTTAAAAAAAAATACCCAATGGAAATGGTTTGTTCATCCTAATACTATCCCCAAGGACGTGCAAAAAAAGTGGGTGTTTTCAAATTAGTTGATTGTTCTGAGAAGTTCTCGTTTATAATATCGCTTTTCCAGTGAGCACGAACACAATTATGTCATGTATTGTAGAAATTGAAATGATGCGGCAAAATAAAAGAAAAATAACTGAACTTTTTGTTAGCACTCAAACTAAGTACTTTTACGAGTGCGCATGATGTCATTAAAATAGGGGTGAGTGTGGCGGATGGAATGCCAATCGACACGTTGCGTGCCAGTGTTCTAGTTAGGCAGTTAGAAGGTGATCTACCCTATAGGGGTGTCGGAAACGAGGCATAAAGCGAGTTGGGTGGAAGGCTAGTCTTGCTGAGAATAACATGGAAACATTTTAAATAAATGAAGGCCTATAAGAGCATTGTTTGATAAAAAAATACGAATGTTTTTACGAGATCTGTTGATTCCAATTTTTCCAGAGATAAATAACAAAGATTTCAAATTAGGTTTAAAAATGGGTACGTTAAATTCATACCGAAAGACCATGAAGAAATACACAAAGGGACTATCTATGTCAGCTTTGGGGTTATTTGGGAAGGAGTATTCCGGGAACTTAAAGAGATTCGTGTCTCAGGATGATGGAAACACAAACAATGGAAATTCATTTCGTAGTTGAACTGCTGAGAATAAGAACGAATCGTAATGACAACCCATTGAACCTACGTCTTAGCGATGCTGAAAACATGAACGGGTCATTAAAACGATTTGTAGTCGACAGAAAATTAATTAAACTATTATTATTATTTAAACTAACGACAATTACTTTGTTTAAAACCAGTGTAAATTATTATTATTATTATTCAATTTTAAAAAAGGTTTATTTATAAACAAAATCATCAAAAATATATTTTTTTTATTTAAGGCTCTTAACTTTTTTACTTTTGAGGTAGGTAGAGGCAATGTTCACATAATTCAAATGTTCCATATGCCTTTGAAAACAATTCAATATTATAATTATTCCCCTAATTCATTATTTATCCGCTTAATTTCAAACATTTAAAAATTCCGTATCCTAGGCGGCCGCCTAGTCTTGCCCCTAATTGCAATCAATCCGTTTAGAATTATTAACTGCTTCTTATTCCAGTTTGATTGATAGTCTACCGAGCGTCAGCCATCGGAATAGGTGTTTTGAAAATCATTTCATAACCACGTATCATAAATATTTGATTATTAACCGATGATTGGATGTAGAAGTTGGCGGATACATTTGACTGGCACAGTGCCAATAAGGGAAAATAGCCAGCCTTCAGACATCATTATTGGCATTTGCGTGTAAGAAGACCTGACTCAGAAACGAATAGGCTGGGTAGTAAAATAATGTGGCCAGTTGCACCAATATCACCAGTTCATTATAAATGCTATTAAAAAAAATGCCAGAATACAATAAGAATAAATTGTTTTAAATAAAAATCAACTAGAGGTTTCCTCATTTGGTACATACATTTATACAGAAGCAAAACTCTCAGACCTTTAGCATCATAAGTTTTGCACAATACTTTTTTAGTAGACATTTTTATTTCAAAGCATTTTCAAGCAACCGTTTTCAGCTCGCAGTGTCGTTTTCATCATTCGTTTTGGAGCTTTAAATATGGTTTTAATAAAACATGTAAGACGCCATTTTCAAATGCTCGATGAAAAATTTTGTTCCTTAGGTAAGAAATTCATAATTTTTTTTTATTAAAATCTAATGCATTATTTTTTTTGTTAATTATGAGGATTTTTAAAAAAATTATTTAACCAGTAGCTTGTTAATGTAAATCAGATTTTCACAATGAGCAAACACTTTGTCGATTGACATGATGAATTAAATGAAAATACACTTTGTTTGAACCCACTTTTATTTTTGTATAAATACGTCGACTATATTCGATTCGACTGAATCGTCTTCGGGACTTCAAATATACTAATTAAGTAGTAATAGCTAGCAGTCCACAATGGAGTGCTGATACCAACCTTGATGTATGGCAGTGAAGCATGGGAATGGGCAATGGGCAATGGGCAGAGGAAGGGTGAAAGTAGACTGAATGCTGTATAAATGAGATCTCTGAGACGAATGTGTGGTAAAACCATCTATGATCGAGTGAAAAATGTTGAGATTCATAAAGAATGCAAGGCTGATGTAAGCGTAGTGACCAAGATTAAGAAAGGGACGCTTAGATGGTTTGGGCATGTAGAGCGAATGAACGAAGAAAGGAGTGTAAGGAGAATATATGACGCGAATGTGAATGGAAGAAGAAGCCGGGGACGCCCGAGGAAGACATGGCACGATCAAGTGAATCAAATACTCGAGTCGGGTCATGTCAGAAGTTGGAATTACAGAAGAGAATGTACGAGGCGTTGTATGAATGTGAATGAAGCAAGAAGTGTATGCCAAGATCGAGTTGTTTGGCGGTCCTTCCTCTCTGCCTACCCCTGCGGAGAAACGGCGCGATGGTTAGTTAGTTAGTTAGTTAGTAATAATAAATTTTGATATGTCATAATCATTATTTTGATCAAACTACGGGAATAAATATTATTCACAAAAATGGAATAGGCCTATGACTAAATAACTTAAATAAAAGAGCTAGAAATAAAAAAAAAAAAATAACTATCTACCAAATAATCAAACAAATTTAATATATAATCCCATTTTAGACAAATTTCCGTTCACCTCCAAATCTCTCTCCCCTCAAAAAATCTATCACCTAACTTAACGTTCTATTACCTTATTTGTCTTTCAAGGTTTTCCCATCGTCTACTTAATTATGTATATTGAAATTAATATTATATTGTTGTCTCCCTATTAATAGTATATCTCTCTTTTCCCCATTTTCCCAACTATATATACATAAACACGCCTGTTATTTAAATAATATATTTGAAGACCTGAAGATGATTCGGTCGAATCAAAACTAGTCGACGTATTTATTCAAAAATAAATGTATATTCACACAAAGTGTCTTTTCATTTAATTCATGATAAATTAAATTTAACGTGAACTAGTTTATTTAAATTAGAACATGAGTTAATAAATCACTGACTACGAGGGAAGTTGTTAAATAACGTTGTATTGCAATATGAACCCCGCACCGTACCGCTTTCCTAATCTGCGCAACATGCTCAAATCATTGTTCATTGTTCCGTTCCGCGACAGGTGATTACATCTTATTGGAGCACGGCGACGGTACGTGTGGGTAGATTAATACCCCACATTTGTTGTAATGTTGTCACAAACACAAACATAAATCGCACATCACCCCATCTAGGTTAAATGTTATCGTGTTGCGATGGAATGGTACGATTTTGGTCAAATTTCTATAAAACCTACAAATTGTTCACCGAAAAAGTCTGATTAAAAGATTATGAAAAAAGTTAAATGATAATTTTTTTATAATTTCTTGAAAAATTTGGTATTCACTTTGTCGCGTCATTATTAATTAAGTAATCAAAAATTATGCTTTGGTGTAAACAAAATATGTTTCTATCATCTTTCATCTTTCCTAACATAATTTTATTACGTTATGTATTTTTTTATGGAACAATTCTATTCATATTTTAACTACGAAGTAGGTAATCGGTTTCCTTAAAAAAAATCACTCTGGGTAATCTTTTACAAATGTTATGCGTTCTTAATAGGCATTTTATTATTAAAAAAAACATTTCGATTGAACTTAATTACAATAAGAAACAGCTATTTCAGTTGGAAGGGACACCAAATAGTGAATACAAAATGACTATTTCGCAAAATTTTATACTCGTAAAAATTGAAAGAATCAACACGCCCAACCTTAGGTTATTACTCAAAATGTAGGTAAAAAACATCCGGTTTTTTTTCATTAGATTTCGCAATAAGAATACGTGTGACTAGTGACGTAACTTGTATGGGAGAGACGAAAATACCCGAACCCATCCGAATGACCTCGAAATACCAAACGAGATGAAGCAGGAACAAACTTGACGTATACGAATGTTTTGTGGATTTCGGGTATAGAATTGTCTGTACCTGAACGTACGGGATACGGCTTATTACGTTCGGGCGATAATATAGCGACCGTATCACGTACGTTTGTATGGGTAGGTTAAAAGTTATTTGATGTGACGTTTGCCGATAGATACTGCCAACCTAAAAAAGAAAATAAACTATTTCAGTTGGGTGAGCACCAAACAATTTATTTTTTTCTTTGAAACCCAAGCCATGAATTTACGAAATAGCTAATAAGTTCTTAGTTGAACTCAAGAACCTATAAAATAGTTTCTTGAGTTCAACTAAGGGTATGGAGTTTGGTTATTAGTTATTTAAAAATAGGAAGAATGGTTGAATGATATCATACGATTAACAGTGTCTATTGGCAAATGTGGTTCTTGTGATTTTTACGTATATATTAATTTTTGTGAAATCTTACTTTAAGGGTACTATTTTGTGTCTTTTCCAACTGAAATTCTTCCTTCTTATTGTAATTACGTTCAATGACGATGGCGGCCTCCATGGTCGAGGGGTAAGGCTCTCGACTACGAATCCGAAGGTCGCGGGTTCAAATCCCGGCGTGCGCAAGTAATTTTTATTTAATTAATTTGTGTTGTTTCACAATTAATTCATTTAAAAATAATATATAGTATATTTGCGCACGTTCCAGAGTGGAAGATATCAGTATCGCCCTGGTGAAAGACCACCATTCAGAATTGAAACGTTGCTTGAAATGGCTTTTAGCCGTGTTTGGTGACCAGATCTGAATAGCCAGGTATTCCAACCTTCCTCTCCCCTTCTCCTTCCCTCCCCAATACCTTCAGCCTCACAACATTCCCCAATTGGGAATGCCATAGTCTCACTGGCTCCAGACGGTTGGGAGCAGTTGGGACTCTTGTGAGGTATTCATATAAAAAAAAAAAAAAAAAAATGCGTATTGCTAATGCAATATGATTGTAAAACTTTATTGAACTCTGAAACAGTGAGCTCTATCGCCATAAAATTTGCCTAGAGTATGTGGTAAGAAATTTGTATGTCAATTAATATTTAATAATGAATGAACTCAATATCATTTCTAAATGAGCTTACCTGTCAAAATTAAAACGCCGTAATGATTTCTTCCATATTTTTCAAATACGAAAAATGGTGTTGAAATTGATGGGTATTTAAAAAATAAATTTAATAAGAAACGTTTTTTGTAAACAACAGTTTTTAATACATAAATATCAATAAAATAGTTTACACACTATATTTGTTATTAATTTCATTAATAATGACACCACAAAGTAATTTTATATTTTTTGAAGAATTTATTTTTTTAATATTTAACCTTGTATTCTCAAAAAGTGAATAATTTTAATAGTGAATGGTTTGATTTAAATTAACATTTGAGGAAATTAGTAAAATCGAAAAGGAAAGTGTTATAATCAAATTCAAGTAGCGTAATCCATTGGAAATGAGTCGGCGAAATTCGATACTGTTTTAATTGGATTTATTTAACTTCGCAGAACTCGGCCACCTTAAATTGAATCAATCAACCCTTAACGAAAGCCGCAGTAAAAGGGTTGATTTTATTTGGAAACGTGCTTCGTACTTTGTATTAAGATTTATCGGTAAAGCATGCTTCCCAGACCTAACCTTTAAACATCTGGCCGTGATTGACAAAGGTAAGGGTTTAAATATTATGTCTGTGCATTGTGTTGATAACAGTATAATTAAAAGAATGCTCGTAAATATTTCATTTGTATTAAAATACTATCCTACATCCTGATAATTTATTTTTATTTCACAGGGTGAATACGTCGTCAGCTAAAATTTAAGGGCAGAGTCGTCATTATTCAAGGATATTCCTCCGAGAACGCTGCATAGATTTGGGGTGGAAAAGACAGACATCTGATCAAACAAGTTCAGCAAAATATTCCAATGGGGCTCTTGAATTGTCGCTTTTGTAATGTCCTTTGATAATCTCCCCGTCATAATTTCAATGGTTCTAGTGGACTATTTGGTTAAACTAAAATCAAAGTATACGTTGAAATAGATCAATATTGTTTATATGCTGTGAAGGTTAATTTTGTATTTTAAATATTATGTGTATTTCTAAAAACTGTACTGTAGGTTCTGCATTTAATCCCGCAATGAGTTTCTTAACTCTTGGGAATGCAATTCAAATTGTATTGTATACTTTTAATTAATAAAAAAAATATATCAGGATTTCCCTTCATTTTGTTAGACTATAATATCCAAACACTAAACTTCACATATAGAAATTTATTGTCAAATTCATGGCCAGGCAATGCATATTTCCAAAGCAGTAAAATCGCTTATAGCTAAAGTGCCACGAACTTATAAATCTAACTTTTTTGGAATAGTTATTTTACAAGTATAACTCTTCGATGACGAAAAAGTTTAATGTTTCAATGGAATACTATACATTTTATTTTCTTTTTTTTCGTTTTCTTTTTCTTATTTAACTAACAGTTTTTATGTAATGTACCTTCAACATGCATGTATTTATAAAAAATATACAAATATACTGCTACTAACTAATACCATTCCATTTTAGCATTATATAAATTACATTTACATACTGCTGAACACATGTACATGTATTAATTGATAAACTAAAGTTTTTTTAAGACAAGATTTTTGTGCATAGCGGAAAGGGTAACAATTATTTTTATAAACAATAATTATTAGCCTGAAACACCATTCAAATAAACTTTTCGAGAAAAGAATCGCCGCGACATTGACTTCAGCCTTTTGATGGTTGCCAGGCTATTTGCCACTTAACAATCATCTTTAGGAAGGCTGTACCTAAGTCATGTATTTCAGCCGCCAAGCAAGCCTCATACTAATAAAGTTGGTTGTTTACAGGTGAAACATTATAAAAACAGTATTATTGAATGAAACACTAGTATATATTGATTAACTTGGCGGGTTGCGATAAGCCGACGTAGCTCAATGGTAGAGCATCTGACCGGATATCAGAAGGCTGCAGGTTCGAGTCCTGTCGGCGACATTTATCTTTTCTCGGAAGGATTTTTTCAACATATACATGTGTTCAGATGTATATAAAATTGAATATTAAAAAAAAAAAATTACATTTACATATATAAAAAAATAAATGTTTATAACCTTTGTTCCTTGTGTGTGTGAATGTATGAAAAAAAAAAAAAAAATAAAAAAATTAAAATAAACATGTCTTTTAAATTTTTTCATATTTTTTCGGATTTTTTTTTCTATAGCACACGCCCAATAAAAATTCAACAAAATTTTACTAATTAATTTATGGATTACTAAAGCAAGTATTTCATGTACAAACATTTCATTTCCTACATGGGTTGATCTTAAATGTAAACAAACAAATTTCGATTTAGTTTACCGATATACCTGAAAAATAATTAGAAAATGTAATTTAATTCAGTTTACTCCATTAAATAGAATCAACAATGCTTGCGTGTTATAGTAAATATTTATTATTTATGTAAATGTGTTTATACGAAAAAATCTGAGCTTTAGACACAATTTGATTATTCAGATGTAAGGAGACATTTTGGGGGCTGCGGAAAAATATAATACTTTTGAATTCGGTCGTTTTGAAAGAGCTGAAAGAGCGACACTCCGTATCCCCTTGAAAATTGACGAAAGAAATTGAAATCAAAATGGCTTCCCTGAATGGCACCCTTAAAATGGGACATCCCTAGGGGCCATTTATTTTTATTCCAACTTTGACAAATACAAGGAATTATTGGTTATGAAAATGAGGGGAGGCCAGTGATGGTGGATGTTCAAAAAGTGGAAACTTTAGGTAACATTGTTAAAATGCTTTATGTTTATATCAAGGGTAAAAATAAACTTTTTCTTTGAGCGTGATTGTGTGCGGTGTATAATACAAAACCAACCATAAAGTAAATGTTAACTATAGTAATTGAACACGATACGGTGGAATTGCTATATACACACAATTATCGTCATTACATTTACTTGGTTTCGGATATGCACATCGTACTTATAATTACTTTGGCAGTTATTACATTTACATTAAATGATTCAACCTGCAGAGTGAAGAAATATTATTTATTATTTTAAATCGACCACGCAACGTAATAAATTAAATAATAAACACACGTTTTTAGACATTGAAAGTGAATGTGAAAAATAAAAGTACACCTACATGAAGCACAATAAAAAATATTTGTAATCATGTTAAACAATAAAATATAGATTTTACCATATTTAGGTAGATATTTTAACTATAGATTAATGACAAAAGATCAGCAGACTCTTAACTTCTTACCAATAAAATAACAAAATAAAAATAACGGGATTGCAAAATGAAAGAATAAGAAAGCAGAGGAGAAAACCAATCCTAATCAAATCACTTATTCTCTGTTGACATTTAATTTGGAACTATATCACATGTGTTATGAAGCGAGTCCCTAACAAACTAAAATTGATAAACCGCGGACCAGGAATTAACCATAAATAAACATTAGTTGTCTATGATAAGTATTTCTCCGCTCCCTTTGGTAAAGGGAGGGAGGGGGGAAGCGACCACAGGGACAGTGGAGGATTCGGTCTTGCCTGGAGAGCCGACCTGTCCGCCGCCTTCGCACTGCTTCCAACAACAAGGGTTCCGTTCCAATTTACTTAGTTATTCATTTGCCTTTTGCTTGTAGATAAAACTGAAATCATTTAAACTCATTCAAATTCTGTCTATCTTTTAATAACCTGCAGTCATTCACAGAAAGGTTAAAGCTTTTCCTAGAGCCTTTAAATTCCGCTATAAATATATACGCCTGCCTACCAGGTATTTTATATAGCAAAAGAGAGTTGTTTTTTATTTTGAATTCCCTATTCCTGTTTATATGTATCTATTTATCTATCTATCTATCTATTTATATGTATTTGTTTTTATTAATGATAACTAAGCGGTAATTTCGAGAATTGCCCATCAACGAACTGACAACACGACTAAAAGACGGGTGTATTACATTCTCGTATACATCCCTCTACCCTGAGAAGAGCTAGTTTGGGGATATTTTATATATTAAATCTATTGGTGAACTTTACTAAGATTGCCAATACAAATGTGCTTACGTAACGGAGCGAGGTTCTGTGAACTGTGACAGTGGCTTCCATAACGTGGGGTTAGATTCTTTAAATGACCGCTTATTTATAACATAAATATTCAAATTACCCTGTATATATATTTTTGTGTGATTTTCTCCCAGTGAAGTGTCTAGGTAACTCTGGAAATAACCGCGTGTTTTTAGAAAGTGATTTCTTTTTCTCTCTCAAACGCCGCCATTTTTGAATATTGAAATTCCGTTCGACGACACGTGTCAAAAATCGCATCGATATAAATCTACACAATCGTTCAACCATTTTTAGCAACGTTTCTTGCAAACGTAGCCATTTTTGAATATTGAAAAAGTTTTCGACGGTACGTGTCAAAAATCGCATCGATATAAATCTACACAATCGTTCAACCATTTTTAGCAACGTTTCTTGTAAACGTAGCCATTTTTGAATATTGAAATTCCGTTCTGGAAGGTTTTTTCAAAAAAAAAAAAAAAAACTGTGTGCTTTCTGCAACGCTTCTTGCAGCGGCGGCCATTTTTAAATATCTAAATTCCGTCGGGGGTTGTGTAAAATAAAACACGTGTAAAATCAAGCTACCAGCGTCGTTAATGAATTGACGGTTACCAGTTAATATCTCTTTCATATCAGGTATTAATAAACGAATTCCTTTAAGTCGAAATTAAAATCTTAATTTTAAAGATTTAACCGTTGTGGATTTCCTTTTCCCGTTTTCAAAAAGTGTACTTACCTCCGAACATTGATATAAGAGTGTAATCGAAGATCGCAAGTAAAAGCGTTAGAACTACAGATAAATTCGCTTTTATAAAAAATAAAAATAAAATAATAATAATATTTACAAGCAGATATTCGAGCGCCGCCATTTTGAATTTTGACGCTTGTTCTAAAAATTTGTTTTCGGAAAACACGTGTGAAAGTACATTCGTTTTAATCTACCAACGTCAAATAGTGAGCGGATTCATTAAATATTAAAACGACAATAAATATACGTTCGAAAGTATTTTGAATAATAAACATTATTTGATAACCGATAACACATCGAAAAACCACGTTTTCAGTTTTAACTTCTCAGAAACGACAAGATAATCTCCGTTCGTCGACCATAGGAAAGGTTCTATACCTGCTCTAACGCGATTTCGTGTCTCCATAAAGCAATTCTAGACAAACCGTAATTAATATTTTTTCAAATAGTTAAATTTGAGGCGATGCAAATAATGCAGAATCATGTGTTTAGAATATGGCCTAAAAATGTCATAGACGATTCAATGGAAACTCAAGGTAGATCATACCTTGGCCTTGCATTTAACCGGGTATTTTTACTGGTGTGTCCTTTTGTAAGCCTAGAAAAATAAAGCATCTATATTAATATATATGTTTAAAGTACGAAGTCTTCTACTTACGAACCGTTTTTTCGGATATTTTCGTATTGTTCATTGGAGGTAATTTGGTTTTTAGAACGTGACCGTAAAACGTTTTGGTAATTATGTCTGAGCGTTACAAAATGGAATAAAACACGCATTTTGGTGTAGTTTTTTTGCGTAAATAGAAGCAGGTGACCGACGTAACGAAAGAATTTAAACCTTGTTGCCACCTGCAAGAGGAGCACGTGGTTTCGTTTGAATTTTAGCTGGTGGATCGACTTAAATCAAAACGTCAAGATAGACGCCAAATTCCATTTTTTTAATAGGCATTATTATAAACATAGACTCGAATTTTACGAATTCGGGACGTTAGAAAATTAGACCGTTTAACTACCGTAAGTACGTTTATAAAGAGAGATATACAGAAATGATTGACGAATTTATCCATCCAGTTTCCACAAGCAAATGGTAATTTATTATTTTTGCGAAGAATACATTCGCAAGAGAGCGTGTTTTATTTGGAGTACAAGTAATTCGAGTTTTTTAATTAACCACACGAGTTTAAAATTTTAAACAATAAGCCAGACAATTGATAACGGCCGGGGCCTCTATACAGCCATCATGACTTGAATTCCCTTTCAGTTAATTTCTCCATCACGACACAAGCCGCATTCTATGCTTTGTAGTAAAGGATTTTTTAATCATCAGGTTATTCATAACCCGTAAATGGTTGTCGTATTTTAAGGAAAGAAAAAAAAATTATCGTCGAGGACGAACGAAAGTACTTAAGTTAAAAAGTAAATAAATAATTGACGATAATAGGAGAAAGTTATTAAAATGAGTTAACAAGCCTAGATTTTAAGCTGTCGTTTTAATGTAGGTAGATGGTTGTAAAAACAGACAATAAAAATATCTTTGAACCATTTGGTTATTCTGAAAAATCACGGACAATACGTTCAGTTAAGCTAGTTTTATGGGTTTTCATAGTAATAATATAATCCTGAAAAAGCTTTTAAATAATGTGAAAGTTACTTAATTACTTTGAACGGAATGCCAGAAGACAACAAAGGAAATTTAACAATAGAATTCTACGATGCAAAAGGGTATTTTATGACCTACTTCTAATCCATCGCACGGTAATCCGTTACAAATGCACTTTGGGTTTTTTTTGGTAAACGGTGACTTTTGACAAAAAGGAATAACTCTGAGTTCGAGTCTCAGAATAGTTTAATTGGTTTGTGGTTAACGCGTAAAATTATTTTCAAATAGGGTCAATTTTATTATTTTGTCGCTTATATAGTGGATATTTTGAGGACAATAGGGCGCCATTTTGGCGAATTGTTCGTAAATTGTTAGACTGTTACAATGGCTAATCGATTATATTAAAAAAAATAAAAATAATAATAATAATAATTTAGTAACCACCAAGACATTTCATCGCCGGGGTAGTCAGATAGGACGGACCGCCAAACCACACCATTTTGGCATGCTCAAGTACTTAGTCGCGTACCGGCCTTCTTAAATATTTTTAATAACGGCATAATATTTTCGAACCCGGAATGCTGAGAAGATGTTACTTCAAATGAAATTTAATTATTGGAGAAACGACCGCGGGTTCAAATCCCAGCGAAGTAACTTCCGTTTCAGAGGCGTAGGCTCCTTGTACCTGCATTTATTTAGTGGTAAAAATACTACCAAAAATAGAACTTAGTGTTTTAAGCTTCGAAAACAAGATTCCAATATACGGGTGACTTAAATAGGCAGTTAAATTCAAGACTGAGTGACCGAGTTCAACGAACGAAAAATTCTACAATATTATTGTCAAATTAATACGATTTTACAACAATATAAATCATCATATCAGTAATCATTCGTTATCGGAATCGAATAAAACTGGATCAAAAGTTTATAATAATAATTGGATGATTTTTGTAGCGCCGTTTTTGTGAAAAATCACCTCGAGCGCGCGGTACAAATATTTCTTAACTAATTATGTACAAACAGATACAGAAGAACATACTTACCTGGCAGGTTGCTTCAGATGAAGACAGTTTTATTAGAAATTTTATTTATAGAAATGGTAGTTTTACGTGGTTATTTGTTGCTCCCATTCTATTGAGGTTACATTTATTAGAAGATTGGAGGCACAAAAGGAGTTGGTATTTATGAAAATACTTATAATTTTTAGGACCGGAAAGAATTCATAAAATGAATTTTAGGACTCGAAAATATCTATAAAACTACCTTAAAAATCGTAAGAAGCTTTTAATAAATATTAGCATTTTTTTAATATATTTATACTATGGTTATTTATAGTGGACGCATTTGCGCACAGATGCGTGAATTTTTATTTAATGATTTTAAGTAAGTACTAACCGGCTAGCTTAGCTAATCAATTTACAGGTGAATTTCTTTAATTTATGGATACGATTGTCTGAAAAGATGCGATTTAGGTTTAGTTCTGAATTCTGTTGAGTCTTTGATAATTTTTAAGTCAAGAGCGGTTCATTCCGGACTTTAGGTCCTGACACTGCAAAAGCACGATCACCGAACTTAGTATTTTTAGGTGCGCGCTTTGATTCCTTCAGCCTGCCGATAGCTGATAACGCTGCTGACCTAAGGGTGGACTGCCGTTAGTTGGTATTTTCAGAAATACACAGTTCTAATAAGTAAACCGGAGCCATTCCGTTAAGTGACTTAAATACCATCCAGCAGAGCTTGAACTGGACTCTTTCAGGACATTTGAGGCAGTGGAGATTTTTGAGATTCTCTGACATATGAGAATATTTAGATACGCCGGTGATTAGATAAATCTTGCTGCAATGTCGAATACTGATTTCAATTTGTTAATTTGCTATTTGGACAGACTCGCATATATTCCGTTGCAGTAATCTAGACGTGACACAACATACGAATTGATGAGTAGTTTAGTCGCTTCTGTTGGCAGGTTTATCCGTACTGCCTTTATTCGCCTCAATTGAAAGAACCCTGTACGTACAGTTCTGTTTACACGACCTTTAAAGGAAAAGTCTGCATCCAGATGGACACCGAGTAATTTAACACACGTCTGCGGAGTAATGTCACTTCCTGAAATATTTATTGGGGAGTTATCAATGACATGCTGACGCCTGTTTATGGCGGTCTAAAATATTCACCTAAAACCAGCAGACAGGTATCGGGAGAATACGATTTTTTTTAAACAGTTATTACTGACTGATCGGATGGATAAAATATTAATACTTAATCTTTTTATAAAGAATATTGTTTTTAAAATACCTTTGAACGAAAAGTGACTAGCAACGAAGAGGGGAAGCTTCTTCTTCCTTCCTCTGATGTCTTGTTTCCTTTCCCACTCTTAGCGCTTTCCTTTTTCCTCCTTCCCACATGTGTAAAAAACCGTAAAGTACCTTCACTGTTTCAAGGGGACGCCTGAAAAAATAGTGATGTGTATATTCTTACATAATAGCCATTCGGAGTAATTAACCGGGTGGCTTAAAAATAATACATTTCAGAGCTTGGATTGATTAACATTTATTCAATCTCCGATATCTTTTTTAATGAATTTATAGCTACAACAACTAAAAAGGTTTTCTTGTAGACCGGAATATAAAATACAAGATGGCGCCCAATAACATCATTCTGAAGGAGTGATAATGATCGGTTATGACGAATAATTAACCGTTAATTATTTTTTTACTTTACGATAACCCAACGTGGGATAAATAAATACGCATATATTACCTTAATAATAATGATAAAATAAAAAGAAAATGAATATTTTCTCTCTAATATAGCTAAAGACAGTGCCAACGGCCAGGGAAGGATTCTATCGGGATTCTGGGCTGGTGGAAGAGGTAAAAAGCTGGAATTTATGTCGGCTCGATGATCCAGGATATCTCTAGGACCGGACAGGTTCACGATGAATCCATTTTCCTTGATGTCTTTCCACGAATATTCGTCAGCAACTATATCGTTGCATTCTTATTAACTTATTATTATAACTAAGGGATTCTGACGTAGGGTCGGAAGTATGTCTTGATAATTGATATCCGGCTCGATGGTTAAGTACATTTTCTGACACTAGGCAGTTGACCATATAATATGTATTCATGCAACCGATATCTAAAGTCAGTGCCCACCGCGGGCCGGGGGTTTATTTTTATCGAACAGAATTACGATAGAATTAAAAATATTACCCTTGAGTGTCTTTCAAAGGATATTCGCGCATTGCAATCTTATAACATATGCATATCTAAAGACGCCAGGGTGTTGTGGTCAGTTACAGAATCACGACGAGATAATTACCCTTGCGTGTCTTTCATAAGATATTCGTACATTACAATCTTATAACATAAACATATATATATATATATATCATATGCATATCTAAAGACGCCAGGGTGTCGTGGTCAATTACAGAATCACGACGAGATAATTACCCTTGAGTGCCTTTCAATTCCATCCCTATAACATATATATATATAATTCTATAAAACTAATTCTCTTTTGCAAATAGTGATACTTCAAATAATTTCGCTCGCCCTCTGTGAAACCACCTCTCTCTATATAAAATTTATTATTCTTTTTCATTGGCCTGCATAAGTAGGTAAAGTTAATTCATCTTAGTATCGTTTCGCTTCTCAATCCCACGAATGCCCATTAATTGTATATTTCTAATATTTATATTATTTTGCTTTCATGTTGTTGCTTCATCTTGAGTCTGTTCATCCTGGCTGAGGGTTGTGATCCTAGCTCCAATCTCCAGGATGGTAAAAACGGCTTCAATCTTTGCATGGAGAGATGCAGACATAGACGTTCGAGGCGCCAAGGATGCCCGATCACTCCGACCTATTTTAGAATAATGAACACTGTATTTCACTATGTAAAACATGTACCTTTGCGGCCTAGGTTTTTAATGCTGAATCTCTATGTGGACGACTTTTCTTTTGCCTATAGTTAATCGGGGTTTCACTTTAAGGGGGTTATTATCCAAAAAACCTACATTACGAGGGGAGGGTTTTTATTTGCGTTGACGGGGAAGTGTTATGAAGCGACTCCCTAACAACTACGGTTGACAAACCGCGATCCGGAATTAACCATAAATAAACATTAGTTGTCTATGATAAGTATTTCTCCGCTCCCTTTGGTAAAGGGAGGGAGGGGGGAAGCGACCACAGGGACAGTGGAGGATTCAGTCTTGCCTGGAGAGCCGACCTGTCCGCCGCCTTCGCACTGCTTCCAACAACAAGGGTTCCGTTCCAATTTACTTAGTTATTCATTTGCCCTTTGGTTTTAGATAAAACTGAAATCATTTAAACTCATTCAAATTCTGTCTATCTTTTAATAACCTGCAGTCGTTCACAGAAAGGTTAAAGCTTTTCCTAGAGCCTTTAAATTCCGCTATAAATATATACGCCTGCCTACCAGGTATTTTATATAGCAAAAGAGAGTTGTTTTTTATTTTGAATTCCCTATTCCTGTTTATATGTATCTATTTATCTATCTATCTATCTATTTATATGTATTTGTTTTTATTAATGATAACTAAGCGGTAATTTCGAGAATCGCCCATCAACGAACTGACAACACGACTAAAAGACGGGTGTATTACTTCTCGTATACATCCCTCTACCCTGAGAAGAGCTAGTTTGGGGATATTTTATATATTAAATCTATTGGTGAACTTTACTAAGATTGCCAATACAAATGTGCTTACGTAACGGAACGAGAAGTTATGAACTGTGACACATGCTAAGATATTCTTTACCATAAGTAATTATGCAAAAAAATAACTGTGTCCTAGAAAATTATTATCTACAAAGTTTCCTTTGGGCTTTCGTTGGTATGCATCGTTGGCTTTCATTATTAAATACGACTGAGAAATTCTCTTAAACCATAACGAATGCATATTACACATCAAAGCCCTGTTAAATTAAATCTCTCAAGTTACGCCCCGATTTGGTCCAACATCCCCCGTGCATATTGCTGCATATAAAATGAGAATGATGTTATCCTTTATAGCATTCCACGGAAACAACACTCCGGGAATATTTACCGGAGAACTTTTAGACTTGAGACGTTAAGTTAAGATGCTTAATTAATTCGCTCGATCTATTGCCCCTAGTATCCACTTCCGCAAACACCAAATTAATAATGGCTCCTTCCGACTCGGGGCGGTACGGGCGGACGGAACGGGCGGAACGGGGATGGAGACGGAGACGGAACAGAGCGCTTCTTGATTTGAACATTATTGTTTGTTTAAGACTGGCAGTATAAAGTATTCAGACTAGCTTGTGATGTACTTTGCTACATTAAAGCTTGTCTTCGTCGGAAGCCAACAACGCGGCTCGTGGTAATTGTATGAGAGCTGTAAAATTTTCTCCGTACGTACATATTATGTTTATGAAATCCGCTGAAAACATTTTTGCAGGTTTCTTATATCAAGTTTTGAGTCAGAAAAGACACAATTTTAAAGGTTGTTCTTATTCTTGAACTAATCAATACAATTCCACGTATTTTTGTAATCAGTTAAAACATTTGTGTTTAAGAATGCCATAATGGTGAATTCTCTGTTTTCCTTTCTCTTCTGACCTTCAAAATATTAATAGGAATGGCTGCGCGGCATGTTTCACACAAATCTAATATTTCAGATATTTACTATACATTTAATTTTTAAAAAGATCATTCGGTTTAGGTAGGAGTTTTGGCCTCAAATTCAAAATTGAGTTTTGTATGCAATAGGGCGCGCAACCGTTTCTCCCAATTATCGGCATGTAATGAAAGCGTGTCAACTCTTGTTCTCAAAGCATCGTTGGAAAGTTTAAAAAATATTGGTATTCATTCCAGTCATCTAAAAACATATTTTTTTATAAATCTATTGGATTTAAACTTTCACTAATTTTATCAACGATACATTATAGTGAAAATGGGAATATCCAGCTAATAGGCGAAAGCAGCTGATGCAAAACATTATTCTTCGTAAACACATATTTTATTTTGATTACTTCCACCCTTTTTCCTTTTCAAAATTGTACCTTGATATGTTACTTAGTATGCTAAATATATTAAAATCTGTTCATCTTTTAAAATATGTACCTGTAATCTAGTTTGCTAGATGAGAGTTGTAGACGTTTTGAAAAATTTGCTATTTATTCGGAAATCTGAATGTTTTCCTTTTTCTAAAATCAAAACTTTACTACTAATTTAAAACGAAAAACTATAGTCATTAATCCACAGAACATCAAACGATTCCGATAAATGTAAATTATGTTTACTTATGACTTATGACTTATGACCTTATTTGTTAGGTACTTGAATGATCATTTAAAAAAACGTGCTCTCCTTCCCACACAGAATAAAAGCTATTTTTATTCATTATTGATTTGTTTTTTCATACTGAAAGTAGTAAAGATGTCGTAAAAACAACATAAGATTTTATGATAACCATTTTGTTTTTTATGTTTATTTTTAAACGGGTACAAATTCAAATCAAAATTGCTCAAAAAGGCAAAAAAGATAAGTGAAAACACGTGTCAAATTAAGAAGATATCTGAGAATTGTAGATGCTGCTTCTAGAAGCTTTCATCCAGTACTAGGAAGACAGTGGATAATGATGATTACAAATTCAGTAAGAATTTAAATATTATAAACATAAATGGAGACGAGAGCTTTTGCAATACAAAATTATTAGCCACTACAAATTCTTCCTCCTCAAAACAAAAACAAGTGGCATTCATATTCATGAAGGATTCTTTCTCAGCGATACTGATAAAACATTTACTGGGGCATTTTATAAAAAGAAATATATCTGCTATTTAAGTTTTTTTCCGCAATAAACTGAACTTTTTAACGAAGCACCTCCGTAAGTAGCTGGTTAGTTTTAAAATGGGGACAAACCGTAAGCTTTGGTAAGAGTTAACTGACAATGGATTTGAAATACTCGAGGATAACAGACGAAGTACGCAATTGCTCCCCATACCCCCAATATAGTAAATCTGGATAGCATGATCCAAAAAAATAACGTTGCGCTATTCACAAATTCTATATTTATTACAAAAAACGTTGTGACTATGAGGAAAAACTAGTAGTCATAATACAGTTGCACCCGACTGCCCACATGTTTTTTGACAAAGCTTCTATAATACGTTATATGGAAAAACGGTTTGTATCTCTTATTATTTATTAACAGATGTGTGTGCCTAAAAAATAAATTATAATTTATTTATATTTTATTCAAAAGATTGGTATTCGCTTTGTGGCGTAATCATTAAAAAATTAATTAAAAAAATATCCTTTGTATTCATCACTTTATTAATATTCACAGATATTTACATGTTTCGAGAGTGATGCTCTCTTCACCAGGAATATATAGTATTCGATAATACACAAAGCATATTTTTTAATTAATTTATTTGCAATTTTTTATTTATTTGTAAGAACAGCTTTTAATACAAATATACGTACAAAGGATGTTAAAAAAAAAAGTTAGGTAAGCAAAGTTTCTTGTGCTCACAGTAGTTAAATAGATAACGAAAAAAAATAATAAGAAGGAAGGCTGGAGAGGAAGAGGAAGATAGGATCAGAACAGGAGACGCTCTCGATACATTTTATACTTACGCATCAATTCGTGGTCATACGTTTTACTTCGGTTCGATGTTTTGAAAGGGTATTGTGAAGAATGTAGATATTGTGAAATTGTGCGTTATATTGCGCACAGATACAGGATATAGTAAATAAGTCAGGAAATAATATAAAAGCATGATGAGATGACATGTGAGAGTGAAATAGATTATCTAGCAGCTTGTTTAGATATTTTTACATATTACGCTACAGTTAACTACCTTAACTATTGTTTTGTTTTCACAAGTATATAAATTATTTTTCTCCTAAAAATTGAATATATTCTTTAGACTTTTATAAAAAGTCAATAGATGTCTCATATTAATAAAAAAATCTGATAGTAATCTAAGACACTGTCTGATTTTGCAAGTGTGTCCTTAGGAACTTTGTGATCACTATAAAGTTAGCTGCCAAAAATATGAGATTAAAAATGGAGAATAATATTAACAAATCTTGAATTTGAGAAATGCTATCGATGAAGATGACATAAATTGAACTGGTCTCATTAGCTAAGTTGGTTAAGCGGTTGCCCCGGATAGGCAGATATCCTGGGTTCGGTTCCCAGACGCGACTAAAATCTTTTATTTTCAGTCGTTTTTTTTTCCGTTTTCATGTTTCATTTGGGTTATGTTAATATTATTTTCTACAATCATTAAACATTTTTCTCCGGTTTCACATATTTATTTATTTATTTACTTGACAAAAAAACTATAAAACATATTTATTATACAAAGATTTATTGTTGTACACCGTTTTTGGATGTTTTTTAAATCACCAAATTATTTCATATTCTGACAACACGGTCCTCATAAAAGTTTTAAAAAAACTGAGAAAAAGTAAAATTAATAGCCACCGATGACATAAACGCAATTAAGATATTTTTTTGATTCTGACCTACTATCATTAAATAGAGATAAAACCTTCGTTATTTCATTTACTGTACGAACGAATAACCTCTCAAAGACTTTCACATAATAATTCTGCTAAAAAATATATCTCATAATCAAAATTATTGCCTCTCGAACTACTCAAAATTAAAAAACAAAAAAACAACTTACGGAATCAAATATCTCGGAATAATTATCGATTTAAATAATCTTAAATGAAGTAACCAAATCTGTCATATTTATAAGAATAAGAACATGTTTGTGAATAAAATACTTTTATTTAATGTATTACGAACTAATTCAATCCGCTGTAAAATACGCCGTTATTAGTTGGGGATCCGAATATAAAAATAGCCTGAACCCAGTGAGTACTGTACAAAAATTGATCTTAAAACTTATACTAGAAAACCTAGAGATTACTTCACAAAATTTGGATTTTATCGGGGGCTTAAATGATCAGGATATTCAAGTTAATAGATTTCTTATTAAATTAGATAATTCTTATTTCATATTAGACACGCGATATTTTATAAGAAGGAGAAAACACCGAAGATTTTAATATGTAGGAATTATGAACTGCAAGCTAAAGTCACACGAAGTCCAATGCCAGTTCGCTTACTTGTTCGCCCTGACTTTCGGTTCGCTGCTGACTGCGCATGCGCGCGTCAGTAGTGCCACTTGGCAAAAGTTGCCATTTGATTAATTTAATAATCAAAGTTCCTGCAATTTGAAAAATGTTAAGTACCAATTTTTAGTGATATTTAGAAAAAGTTTAATACGGAAAAATATAATATTTATCAATTCATCAAAGAAAATCGCACAAGATTTTAATTCATATTCTCACCATCGAAAATCAATACCAACACTCATCAAGGAATAATACAATTAAATAACCTATTTGGAGACATTAGAAAACAAAATACTTACGAACTCTCAAATGCAATGAAAAAACACATGAAAATAAACTTCAAATTTTTCACAAATCAAGCAAACGCTAAATCAATATACTCGTACATACTCGTACACACACATTCACACACATATACCCCTATAAGATTGTACCATTATGCCATACGATAAATTTCCTGCACGACATTGTACTTGTATATATTATGTTATTTATATTATAAATTATAATTTTAAAAAAAATCGCTAAGTACTTTCTTTTTTCCATTATGCAAACCACCAACCCTGTCAAATTGACATTCAAACATTTTCTTGTAAAACTTTCGTTACTTATTATTATGTAAATATGTAATTGCAATGTGTAAACTCCGCTTCTCCACACTAGTATTAGTTAAAAGAAAATAAAGTGTGTATTAAATTTCAATAATAAAAATAAAAATTAATAATGGCGAGGGCGTCACAAATTTTACCCTTTTCCAAAAATATTTTAATAGAGTTTTCAAGGGAGGAGATTACCTATCTAGTGTCACCAATTTCATAGTCTCTTGCATAACACATTCGTATGTGTGACCGCAATTTGCACAATGCGGGGAATAAATTATTTATGTTGCATCAGACAATCAACGAGTTAATTTGCATTTTATGCAGCGTTGGGAGAGATGTTTTCTTTGCTTTCAATTTGATTAATTTACTCTGAATAATGACTTAGAGTTTGTTATATCCCTTGATAATTAGAGGAGGAATAATAAAAGAGAGAAGAAAGTTATTTATTTATTTACGGACCAATGTCCAATTACACAAAATACATAACACGAAATGAAATAAACAAGATCTACAGAAAAAAAACAGCACAAACATAATACAAGAATGAAGCAATGACAAAAAGATGACAAAAATATACATTTGAAAGAACATTAAAGTCAAAGCCTGCACGTGGTTTTAGTAGAGTCAATCAATTAAGACATTCTAAATGATAATCTTAGAGTTCTAATTTCGCGAAGCCCTACAAAAGTCATTAACACTGGTATCAAAAAATTCAAGGCCCTGGCTTGAGTTAACAAATCTCTATATCCTGGACAGTGGAGAATGGTACCCATAATTAGTAGAGTGTTTATTGACGAAAAGCAATTCATTGTTTCTGAGTCTACGGCCACAGCTTATAAAATATATTGATGACAAGTACGACTTTTAACAATTAAAACTGAACAAATACTGTGTTCAGATAAAATCAAGCTTGAACAGAAGATTTATGTATCATTCGTTACTTTGTTTGTACTGATTGAGGATTTACTGAATGCCAACGAGTAATATAAATTTATTTTATGTAATTATACTGTGTATCCTGATAAGGGACGCTTCGCTTTCGAAACATGTTGATATTTATATTATATATATTTTCTTATTTTGCAATCCATAATCACAAATAGACTACTGTCTCGGTGAAGTGTAACTAATATTCGTATGGACCCACTAGAAAAAGCACAAAAGACATTGATTAAAATTTTGGATTGATCAGAATCTATAAAGCAACATACAGATAGATTCTGCTTAAATTTTCAAGCTTTCAGACAATTAGACAACTTTCTGTTAAATTTGCCACCCTTTATCTCTTCAAATCTAATCTTCATATCCCCCTACAACCGCAATCAATTATTTCAACGAAATTTTCAACAAACTACACCCATAATATCCAATTAAAATATACCACCCACGGACGAAGACATATAAAATATTATGCAAATATACTATATAATCACATGCCTACATCTTTTAAACAAACGAGAGAGAATACACTAACTAACTAACTAACCATCACGCCGTTTCCCGCAGGGGTAGGCAGAGAGGACGGACCGCCAAATAACTCGATCTTGGCATACACTTCTTGCTTCATTCACATTCATACATCGTCTCATTCATTCTCTTCTATTATTCCGACTTCTGACATGGCCCGACTCAAGTATTTGATTCACTTGATCGTGCCATGCCTTCCTCGGGCGTCCCCGGCTTCTTATTCTATTCACATTCGCGTCATGCATTCTTCTTACACTATTTTCTTCGTTCATTTGCTCCACATGCCCAAACCATCTAAACGTCCCTTTCTTAATCTACTCATTACGCTTTCATCAGCCTTGCATTCTTTACGAATTTCAATATATTTCACACGATCATACATGGTTTTACAACACATTCGTCTCAGAGATCTCATTTCTACGGCATTCAATTTACTTTCATCCTTTCTCTGCCAATTCCATGCCTCACTGCCATACATCAGGGCGAATACACCAACACATTTAATGAAACTTAATATCTCGATCTGGGTAAAATCAATAGGAACAGATTTCTTCCATAACATAATTACACCAAATTAAACATAACAACATTTGCATAAAATACAAATAATTAATATTATTTTTTGTTTTTTTTTACAATACTTTTATTTCATTTTTATTATTTTTTAACATTCTAACACCAATACTGTATCATAAATACGTGAACATCTCAGTACAGGTTCTCCTAGTGCGGGGTTCCCGATACTCCATTATGTATTAATAATTTTCAGTACATACCACGTCATTATATATAAATACTGCTTATATTATAACAATTGTCTGTAAATAAATAGAAACTAATAAATAAATAAATGTATCTACTGATGAGTGCAGTAGTGTAAACAAAACACTTCTTATTAATATTCTTAATTATTTTCCAGTTTGAGATTTTCAATATTACAAAAACTATCGAAAAAAGGTTTTACGTGTCATCTACGAAATCATTAAATTTCATGCTTTTTACTCAACTATCAATTCAGCTGCCCTTACAAAACATGCGTGCATCACGTTGATAGTTTAACGCTTAGCGGCGGTCAATCTAACCCCTCCGCTAAACTGAAAGCATACCGCAGAGCGAAGATTACGCTCAGCTGATTTTGTGGCACCAATTTTGTGTGATTGTCTAATATCGGTCGCTCAATTTGATTGGTGAAATTTTTTTCTTGAAGGTGGCCAAGTATTTTGAAATCTATGTGAGTCGTTTTCTGCTGTACCTGTTTCGCTAAAATTAACTTTTCGTCTCAGAAAGGATCATCGGTGCAAACAACATTTTTGCATCGACTTTATTAATACAAAAAATGTTTAGTTCTTTATTTTGACTTGTCCAATTGAACACATTAAAAATATTGCATCATAAGCGCGGAGTGTTGTAATTTTTTTTTTTTTTAGTTACAAATTTTCCTTTCCCCGTTCTTTCTTTTCTTTGAAAAGAGCGTCTCCTTTCAACCTTTTTTATGAATTCTAATTGACTCCCTCGTATTTAGGTTTATATACCTTTCATTGTGTTTTTTTCCATTCCTATCATTTTAGTACCAATTAGAGAGACTGAAACCTACCGCTTTTTTGTAGTTCATTAATAATTGCGAACTCTTTGTGTAAAAGGGCCTTTGTCTCAACGTTTCTTCTTCGCTCTCGTTTAATCAGTGGGTACCTACACCTAAAGTGTTTTCAACTTAAAAGGACGAATTTTGCACTAAGCGTAGATTTTTTTTTGAGTAGTGAATTAATCTGACAACTGTATAAACACTCTTCTTAATTAAACAAGGATTAAAAAAAAATGTTTCCCTGATTAAATGAATGAAAAACTATTTTCTATGTACAAATATTATATAATGGCAACTTGGCATCGAATAACGTTAGCAGTAATATTTTCTATTTATTTATTCTTAAATCTAAAAACAAAAATAAAAATATTAGTCACTCTCCCTAGGACAGTCCTGTGTTGAGTTGAGCGGCTTTACAATTGTAGTCAAATGATATATTGTATATATAATATTGTATGTATTTCACAATTAATTCATTTAAAAATAATGTAATATGCAAGCAACTTATTAGCCATAAAATTTATTTTTACACATGGTATCCCTTCAATCAAATGACAACCGACCGACTTTCTGTTATCCACAGAACACGAGATTTATTCGCTTTTCTGCCTCTTGCTGAATCGGTCGTGTAGTAGAACATACTAGTAACTTGTTGATTTGCATTTGCATCACTTCTAGTTTATAAATTTACCTTCTGAATTTTGTACGCGTTGAGAAATAAATTAATCAAATGGTGACCCTTCTTTTATTTATATCTCCGCAACAATCTTTAACGAAAGCGCTTGGTAAGTATTGGTAAGTATACACAATACACAACATACCGTCAAACATATATAATACAGTTAAAATACGTTAAAATAATATATAGTATATTTGCGCACGTTCTAGAGTGGAAGATACTCTCAGGATCGCCCTGGTGAAAGACTACCATTCAGAATTGAAACGTTGCTTTAAATGGTTTTTAGCCGTGTTTGGTGACCAGATCTGAATAGCCAGGTATTTCCCCACCTTCTTCTTTCCTTACTACTTCCCCTCCCCAATACCTCCAGCCTCACAAAATTCCCCAATTGGGGATGCCATAGTCTCACTAGCTCCAGAGGTTTGGGAGCAGTTGGGACTCTTGTGCGGTATTCATTGTTAGGGGAGAAAAAAAAAGGGGAAAAGAGGAGAAGGTCGGAAAGGACGAAAAAACCCACGATGGAAGCCGGTGTTAAGGAGGAAAGTGGGGAAAAGAGAGTTGGTGTTAAGAAAAGCAGTGCAACTCACCCTGAGATCGCATTCAGGACTGGTCCCCGCTCTATCATGGCTTAGCTCAGCATTGGTACGACATAAAGATTCCTTTTCTCAGGGTCAAATGGGTCGGCCGCGGCCTTAAAATTGGAGGGAGGCATCTACTCTACATTAATTGGCGAGATGGCGTGCTTTCAACTCAGAATTTATTGTAACGAAACATGGTCATACAGGTTGCAGATTTCGCCAAGAAGTTGGCATCTACATTGTTCTAGACTATCCTCTCTCTCTGAAGGAGTTCTAACCGGGCAAGTTAATGAGAGAAGACATACAAGTACAGCACATAATATGAATGAAGTTGATAGCGGCTTACATGAATAGCTGATAGTGAAACGACGCCGTCGCCAAGGCGGAGTCTACGGAGTCAGCGTCCAAAGTGCACAGGTATTAATTATTATCACACTGAGTTTAACAGTTAAAAGGACACCGTACTAGGTGTTTACAAGAGTAGTATGATAACTATCTGCTATTGGCCTCAAGTCCGCGTGCAGTTGATGTTTCCATGTATGGAATCGAATGATGCAAAAATTGAACTGGCTGCGTGCTACAAAGAAGCACGCAGTTGATTGCTCGGAGGTTGTGAAGGGAATGATGTAATGGCGGGCGGCAGACTCGCTTCGCGGAAGCCACGCTGTTCCATGCAGACGGTAATTATCTGTTCAGCTAGACATCATTGGTTGATTATCGTAACCTACGGCGGGATGTGGTGTTATTGGTTGCCGTGTGATGCCTTACAAACGAGAAGCTAGAAGCATTCTAAGATCTTCTATTCGTTACGTAACGTCATATACCAAAAAATAATATATATATATATATGTTTTTAAAAAACACTAATGTCATTCAAACCATAAAGAACTATAAAAACTACAGTAAATCTTTAAGTTGGCTGTGAATTTATAGATTACAACAATAATAATTTCATTGTTTACGAATAACTATAATAAAGTATCTTTGCTCCAATTAGCCACAATCATGGGGTTACCAAATATTTGTTACAAGAGTTAGAGTAGTGAGTAAATAATAATAGGTAAGTAAGAATAAGTAAATAATAATCAGTAATTAGTAAAAAGTAAATAATAATACATGAATATAAATAAGTAAATATTAATAAGTAAATAAATATAAACAAATAATAAAAATTAAATAACAATAAGGAAATAATAATCAGTAACTAGTAGCAATAATGTAATAATACATATATGATAATAAGTAAATATTAGTAAGTAAATGGTAATACGTACGTAAAAATAAAAATAGGTAAATAATAATAAGTAAATAAATTCCATTTCCATTGAAGGGGCACCTTTAATTGTCTAGACCGCATCGTCGTCTAGCTTAAAACTCCTTGATTTACCCTTTCAAGGACTTGGTTGACACTGCAATAACGTGTATGTCTTTTGCAAGTTTCAACCTGTTGTTCTTATACTCAATGTTTATTCTACCAACCATTATTTTTAGTTCCTACTTCTTCGTATGGTTAAAGGGGAGTTGGTGAAGCTCACCAGTCTCTACCTACGTTTAGGCATCTTATAAATGCCAGATTGATTTTATCTTAAAGACTTCTCTCAGCACGACATCCGCAGATTAAATATTGGGGTTCATTGTTATTTCATCTTTCTAGGTATGATGAAGTATTCTAAAGTGTCCCTTATTGTAATTACATGAGTTTCTATGCCAGGTGCTCAATGCACTTTAAGCGCTCCGAAAATCGACAAAAAATCTCATTTCCTAAACAATTTACTTAATACATTTGAAAGAGACTCATTAATTCCCAAAAAATAATATTTGACAAAAACCCAATCTGTGTTTTGATTTGATAAAATTACATTAAAAAAACTGTAATCTGTATACCAACAGAATTTCTGGCAAACGCTTGGTACATGATATTATAACATCACCGCCTTTCTCCACTGAATTGCTCTATAAGAATATGCACTGTGCAGTATGCAATATGCATGTAAGGTGAGGAGATACGGCAGCAACTGGGGCGCACCAATGAGGAAATGAAAACCATGAAGCTTCTCGAAATTCTTCCCCATAAAGAAAAGCGCAACCAACGACGCTCTACAACAAAGGTTTGTTGATCTCGATAAATTTGCTTCATATTTTAAATTCTGCAATCTTTTGTGGGGATATGAAATCTTTCAGCGATTTTTGAATTTTTTTTACGCCAGTGTTATACAGTGGGTTTGTTTCTTTCCGAAAACATAATTTACTAAATGAATAAATGTAGATAAAGTAAACGCAACCATGCGCGCGCAGAACGAACGTCGAGGACTGCGCGTACGCAATCTCCAATCGACAGTCTTGCTTCTCCCTTCAGTTATTAGAGTATAAACAACTGCAGGGTTTTCACCCGCAGCGGGAATGGCCACCCGCTTTCGCGTACCAATTGCCATCTTGTATTCACCTCATGGATTACGCAGTTGACAGCGGGGATCGAGCCGAGCAGCATGGCGCACAGTGTTTCCCCTAGTATGGAACGGCGAAAATAAATCTATAACTTTCGAAGTAGAAGTAATTTTAACAACAAAAAAAAACATTTTGCTTTTGGATTACTTTATAACAAGTAGGTTTTTTTTAAATTATCTAGGACATAAAGACCACATTTTTTTTTCTTAATATATAGGGCGGTATTATAAAATTTGTACCTATATAATAATAATCTGAATAAAATCCATAACACTTCTGGACAATCTGATATTTGTCCCACCGTATCACCGAAATGAGAATTCTCCTAGTCTTTCTCTTCTTAGTTATTCTCTTCTCTTCATTTTATTGAATCAACAAAGTTTTTCAGGCTTTCTTTGGACATCTTCTGTAAAATTTTCTGCGTTGTTTTTTCAGCTAAATCTTTAATACATTTTTTCAGGAGAGCTTAGGAGTGTGAATATTTGACATTTTCAAGAATTAAATCTCTTTTTCTTCATGGGAATTCTGATATGGGACGCAAGTTTTATGAGAGCTGAGATGAGAGTTTTTTTTTCAGAGTTTATAAAATACTTTCTGATGCAGGAAATTTGTTTAGAAATCGAGTGTATTTATATGGGACTATCATTTTAACCGGTTAATATTGCCATTATCTTATTACATTTTCTTTGCTGATGAAGTATGTTGTCTGCATTAACGAAAGGTTCCTCTTTTTTGTAATTGCCGACAATTCCTCAAGGATTTTTAAATTAATACATAGTGAGAAAATCATAATGCCAACCGTGGTTTAAAAGAAATATCTACGTGTAATGTATTTTCAATAAAAAGTGTCCCCTCTAAGTGTCCCCAATTATAATTTCAAACAAAATTATAAATATTAATTAACAAACGCAGTGTACAAAAAACAATAAATATTTTATCTTCAATTACTTAGTCATGTTAAAAATATCTCAAAAATATCAAAATCAATAATAATATATTGAACAAAGTATTTACCAAATTATTTCGAAATATTACGAGAAAATTCACAAAAGCTTAATATATGTGTATCTCCACAATGCGCTTGTGGCTGATGGCCGAAGTGTTACCGTAGACAGAGAACGTGACGAGTAATCTAGATAATTTATTTGCAAATTTTCGAACCACCTTCAAGCCCCAAATTCGAAGGTGTCATGAGTACTCCACCTGTTGGATGGTGCCACCTCTATCCTTATATTGATACTGGGAACGAATCATTAATTAAGACAAAAGTTTAGAACTGTGCGAACGTATATGTAACCCCTCGAGTCTTGATAATAAATCATATTTTTCTTGAATGTTCATGATAAACTTTTAAATGACAATAAAAAGCGTGTTTTTACTCTTTCTAACACAGTTTAAATTATATACATTACTATAGTACAAAAAGAGATAACATAACTTTTATGGATCCGTTTCGGGTAGGGAGAAATGTCTCCCCAAAATACTGTACGACTATTTGTTTTCTGGGAGAAATATCTCCCAAAAAGACTTGAGGGGTTAAGCATGTTCAGTACAATATCAAGAAAGCTATTGTAATCTTAGAAAATGCGTTTTTTCCGCCTTGGTAACTCTATGCGGCATACAGTGTCCCTAAAAGGTCTTTTTGGAAAATCGAAAGAAAATCGCTAAGCATTGTTTCATATATATTTTTTTATACACATGATCTAAATGAATGAGACTTTAAGGGGGTAGGGGAAGAAACAACTCCAGATATTAAGGTTAATATACTGAAAAAAAATTGTAAAAAACTGAAATTCTACAATTTTTATTTTAACGATGTAAATTATTATTATTTGTTTTTTCAATTTTTCAAGACAACAAACACCAATTAGGGATGCCATAATCCCACTAGCTCCAGATGGTTAGGTGCAATTGGGATGCTGTGCGGTATTCACATAAAAAAACTTTTAATTTTATTTATCTTTCGTTTTCGTCATTATATAACTAATATTTGTAAAACAATTGTTACAATTTTTTATCAACAAGTGATACTTCCAATGTGATTTTTTATTAAATTTTATCATCACATTACATGTAAACTTTATTTCTTAACTAATAATCAGGGTTAGTTGAAATCAATTGCCACGTGGCAATAAACCAAAATTTAAAATTCATTAATTTTTTTTGTAATATCAATTACGTTTTTTAACCTAATAAAACTGTAACATTAACTAGATATACATATCCTGATACATTACATAAGCATGCTCCCTTCCTCCTCTCGAGTTGAACGCATATCATATATTGTGGATGTTTCCATTTATAAAAAAAAATTATGTTTGCTTGGCAGAGGAAGGATAAGTTTTCTCATTATATTCATCCCGGATGGGGAGGAGTTTTAATAAAGTTGTATGTTATTCTACGCAGAACGTTTAGCGAAATACCGACGGAATGGAAATCCAAAATTTCAGACAGCTAAATATTAATTATAGACCGCATCCTGATATTTTAAAGACAGAAAATCATTACTGTTATAATAGACTTGTTAGAGTACCCAGCTTTGTCCGGCTTTTGTTCCCAGTTATATTCGATCAATTAAAAGTTAATGTTTTTTGGTGAATTGTTTTCATAGGCAAGGATATTTAGGAGCTGTTAATGCTTAGCTTGTGGTATAATATAGGAAATAAAATAAATTACATAACGTTCAACACCTGACTATTTCTACAAATAATGGGGTTGTGAATTTTCCACTCGGAGCATTGTGATATTAAATTAAGTTACGGGAGTTGTTTTTCTCGCAAGGCAATGAAAGACATTCTATATGTAAATGTTTTCATCATTCCGTAATTATTGCAGAAGTTTCGAATGCTTAATTTGTCACTTGGGGATCAAAATAATATAAACGGTCCCAAAGAACAATGTCAGATGTGCAAATTAGCAACTTTGGAGAAGATCTGTTTAATGTTTCATTTCTACTTTTGTAAAGTTTCGTGAACACAATTTCATTATTTTTGATTAACAAAATGATACATTCATTTGGAATTTTAAATAAACCTCCACTTTCAGTGACCAGGTCTGAATAGCCGAGTACTTCTCCGCCTTTCTCTTCCTCACATCCTCCCCCTCCCCATAAACTTCAGCCTAATAACATACCCCAATAGGGATGCCGTAGTCCCACTTGCATTTTTTTTTTACATTAAAATGGTCGGTACCGTTTTTTGGCACTATTGAAAATTATTTTTTTTGTAAATAGGCAGTTTTGCATTATAGCCCCACAATTGAGTGAGAGTATTTGATATTCAGTCATTTTATTTAAAATGCAACAGGAAAATGTTGCTACTATGATTATTGAACGAACGTCATTGTTACTTGATCTTTTATTTTTAAATTTAACGTAAATCAAATTTAATAATGTTATTATTAAGTTCTGTGAGTATTTTTTTCTTTTTATTATTGTGACATCCGATTGACGATTCAAGTTCATTTCCAAACAGCTGTTAATCCACATTGTGACAATTTATTTATATGATTTTATTTACCCAATTCTAACTTGGACGGGTTTTTTAAAATAATGAATTGTTGTCGGTAAAACCGATTTATTTAGAAAATAATAAAAATTCTCTCTTTTGTGAAGTTTTTACAGTTATAATGTGTTTCCCCGTATTTAAATATTTAAAGATCTTATATTGTTTTGGTAATGTGAAAACACTGAGAAGTGGTGAACAAATAATTTTCTTACTTTGTTAATTAATTTTGTATTAGGATCAATATCAATAAATTAATTTTAAAATATACTAAGTAAATAATAGTATTCATCACTTTATAAACATAAATTGATATCTACGTATTTCTAAAGCGATGTTTTCATCATCAGGAATATATGTATACATATATTATCATTTATTCCTTTTTTTTTAAAGTTCTCTACACATAAACATTTTAATGTTAAAATATGTAAAAGCCCTTTGGGGCGTTAATGAAAAAATAAATAAATGATGAAAGCATCGCTTTCGAAAGAAGTAGATACAAATGTATATCTATAAAGTGGTGAATACTAAGTATATTTTTAAATTCATTTATTGGAGTAATTTTATTAAAGAGTTTTAGTTGGACAAAACGAAATCTGAGATTCGCCACATATGGCATACGCTCAATGGGAGAATTTCGCCCGCTTAGCGAGGAAATGTGTTCCGAGTCAGAACTTGCTAGAATTTAATATAAGATGTGGAACAAAACACCATTTTGCAACATGAGTTTCCTAAGATGCATTGCTCGCAAAAGTCTCACCCACTCGTTTGTCCCCCAGCAGGTGTTCTCAATGCCTTTCGTAATTTTTAATAGGCCATTCGTTTCAACTCGGACAAATTGTGATTCTGAAATATTGCTATCATATGCGTTTTCGAGAATACGATGACAACTTTCATATTAGATTTTCGATAAAGTACCCGCACGGTACATGTGAATTTTTTGTTCAGTCAATATAAATTATAACTGTCACTCTGATGAGAAAATATTATAAACGTGATATATTCTTTTGACCTTATTCATCTCTGAAATAATATGCAATAATTATTCCTCCGACTAATGAGGCTCTGAGAACCAGACAGGCTTAAGCGCCATTTGACTCAAATTTTATCTTTGTATGAAGTTTTATAGACAACTGAAATATCTTCCTGCTGCACAGACTCAACAGTCAATATTGCAGCGACAAATTCAGAAAACATCATGTTAATTGTATGTCATTGACGGAATCTGCAATAAAGTATCTGCCATAAAAACTCAATCACCTAATTAGCATGAATTAACAGTTGGTGAAATCGCACGCTTTTTTGTATCTTAATATTTAAGGATTTTTGTTAACAAAACACGAGTTTCACTACTCGACAATCACGTGCAGGTAGGTTCATGGGCCATGGAAATGCAACGAAGTTAATAATTGTGAAAAAACTTAATTTTCTAACATTTTAAACCATAGTGGGAAAGGAGGTAAAATGTTTGAAAAATGTTAATATGTGATATATTATTGAAATTTTAACGTCAGTAAAAACGTTTGTTTTCGGGACGCATTATGTTTTTATTTAAATAAATCAATAATCAAGAAAAGTCTATTATTTACATGCTATAAAATTACGAATTATTTTTTTGGTCGCGGGACTTTGTTTGGCATCAGAGAAATCAAAACGGATTGATGAAATGAAAGGATTAACAAAATTCACAAAAACTTCAAAAGCATTTTTCTCAAAACTAATTAAAAGACGTATAAGCATCTCCGGGTCTCAGCGCCTCTAATGTCAGACATGTAAATTATTTATTTAATGTATTATCTTCTTAGCACCGATATTCCATTGAATTTGTTTCAATTTTGAAATGATTACCAGTATTTTTGATTTACCCATTTGGATTGTATTACTGCAAACTGTATTTTTAAGCTGTATCATTAAACCATGTTTTTATATTATATAAGGTACTGGACTAACATAAAAACATAAGATAAATCTGGAAAGTAAATATACAAGTTGTTAACCCTAGAATGGAAGGGAGGGGTAAAATTATTCTGTCCAAGAAGTGCCAACCGATTGCGTATTTGAGGGTTAAGGCATTAACCACGAATATTATATAAAACACCAAACACGCCACCTAGACCAAAATCAACGCGATTTATGATTCGTTATAAAAATACGTGTTTTGTAAAGATTTCATTATTTACAGAAATTCATTTTAATGCTTTGAAATTAAATGTTTGCACGTTAATCGTATTTTATAGTGTATTGATAAAGTATTTTAAATTATTTTTAAATTTAATACAGATCAACTTTAATAATGTTATTATTAAGTTCTGCGAGTATTTTTAGTTTTTTTTTATTATTGTGAGAGCTGTTTCGGCGTTTAAGGCCATTTTCGAACTGTAGTTAATTCACATTGTGACGACTTATTTAAATGATTTTATTTACTCCCACTCCATTCTAATTTGGACGAGTTTTTAAAAATAATAATGATTTATTATCGTTAAAAATTTACATTAAATTTTAAAAAAAGTAAATGTAGTTCTGCGAATTAAACACAAAAATATTAAATAATTATTTTGAAAGAAACGAATAGTTTATACAAACTTCTACCTAAACCACCCTTAGTTGCTTCCAAACATGAACATTCCAGTAACGGTCAGGTCAATTTGATTCGAATCGCTTGGCGGTCCTTCCCTAATCCAATCAATTTATCACCGATGCACAAAGGAGAAACAGCGAGTCTTCAAATAAATAAAAATAACGGCCACCCCTAAGACTCCGTACGAATAATATTACTTCTACAACTTTATTGGGGGGATAACAATGCATTTACGGATGAAATGTTTGCGTCGTTTATCGTCTTGATGTTCGTTGTCATTATTTTGTTTTCTGTGTAGAGAAATTTATCATCTGTTATCTCCTCGTCGGTATATTATTTGTCGCAGACTGGATAAAAAAGTGATGTATTGTGTTGTCGTTTGTTAGGTGATTTCTTGGACAATGTTTTTGTTTTCCTCGTATCCTACATTCTGTATAGGCTTTAGGATTCTAAGAGAATAGTGTGTTTTGGAAACACATTTTTAAGGACATCATTTTTAAGTGATAACCACACATTGATTAGTAGCATATATAGAACATTGTGTTGTCACCAGAGAGATAACCAACTAACTAATTGGGGAGAGAAAGAGAATGGCGAAAGGATGATTGAGATATCTGGTAATAAGAATCTTTTCAGTTACCGTACATAAGATCTGGGCCTGGGGGTGGGGGTTTAAACCCGAAGAAACCCAACTTATACATAATCTAATTCATTTGAGTTTTTCACGGACGAAAAGTAAATAAATTTAAATTCGTCCAGTTTAGATGCTTGATGCTCTTTGTTCTTGAGTGGAATATTCTCTAAATATCACCCTAGGGAGAAACCACCATTCGGAATTCAGAAACGAAAAGTTTGTCGAAAAGATTTATCTATGTTTTGTAACCAGATCAGAACATCGACGTACTTCCCATCCCTCCTATTACCATTCCTTTTCCACTTCTTCTTCCCTATGTTTTCCCCTCTCTCAGGGACCTGAGAGAGGGGAAAAATACACAATATACCCAATTGAGATTGCTAAAATCCTGCCAACTATGGAAAGTGAGACAAAGATAAAATAAAATAAAAATATATCGAACAATGCAACACCTCAATTCGATATTATGGTGTTTCACTTTGACGATTCTGAAAGGAAATTATTATTTCTTTAGGCGGAGACTTCTTCTACATAACAATTATTATAGGAGGAAAACTGTAAGCTTTTGCGCTAGTAACTAACATTGTACAGCCGAATTAGTACGAGTATCAAACTATGTTCATATTTTATATGTAAGTGTATTTAAACTTTTTAACTGATTTCCTATAAAAGACATTTTCTTCTATTTTTTCTATTTTAGTTTTAAAGACATTTTACAAAAAAACATAATTCAAAAAGTCCCGATAAACTACTTTTTCGTAGTTCGTCTAACGGGAGTTTATTATTCAAAACTTTGTACTAAATTTAAAGTTAAGGTTACAAAATATATATACCTATATAGAATGAAAAAACATGTGTAACAAACTTAAAGCATAAACATTTCTCAAGAATCTTACTCAAAAATATTTCTACAAAAAAATAAACAAATAAAAAAACATAAACGACAACACAATATGAATATGTAAAAAAATTGTTATTTTTTTAAAGACAAAAATATTGAATTTGAAACATTTGAAACATTGCCTTTAAAATGACAGAAAATATAACTTTTAATTACAGTTCTTGCGGGCAAACCGAAAATGAAATAATCTTATATAGGTGTACATATGCAAAAAATAAAAAAAATAAAAGTTGTAAAACTGATATTGAAAAAATGCTATTTAAATGATGATTTCAATAAACATATAGTGCTTTTTGTGTTCAACAGTCATCAAGTGTCAGTAATGATTGAATGGTGAATTTAATTTCAGTGGAATTGTTAAGTAGTATTTAAAAATATTTGTGAATTATTCGTTTTTAGGGGATGAAAGCACTTTTGTTTTCTTGTAAAAATTAAGAAAATTTTCGCTATATTGACTTGTAAAATTAATTAATTTTCTCAATTTTCTTACAATTATTTACTAGAGCTTATAAACTCCTTTGAAATATTTAATCGCTTAAGATAATATTAAAAAATCTCTAATGAAATATGAAACAGAAAAGATACAGAAAACAAAAAGGTGACGGTCGCATCTGGGCTCAAACCCAGAACCTCTTAGTCTATCCGGGACCTGCGCTCTAAGAACTTAGTTAATGCCACCTAATTTGTGAATTAATTAAAATCGATGTTGATAGTTCTTAAACTGATACATAGAGGACAACAATACGTGAGTAATGTACATGACTTTTTTTTTTATTTAAAAACGATATCAATAAAATCAACGGAAAGCAATAAGGTTGAGGTATTTCGTACAAAATTTCATTTTTTTTTCATCAAAAAGTATAACAAATATCTAGTACGGATGAATCATATGTTTTTCTTTTTGTTGAACATTGTGTAATATGGGTTATTAAAGGAAATGATTTTTCGCGATTTAAGAGGCACCTATAACAATTATTTGGGAATGTGTTGTAAAAAAAAGTTTTCCCCCATCTACTTTGAAAATATAATGAAATATATTAAAAAAAAAAAAAAATATATATATATATATAAATATATATATATATATAGATAATAAAATAAGCATTATGGTGGACTTTAAATTAAATGAAAAACGACCAATTTACGTTGGAACACAAATTTGCCGTACATAATTTAAATTATCGACCTGAAAAAACGTTTTTTATTAAATTGTTTTTTTTTTTATTATTTTTTTTTATTTACGTAATCATGTGTAGGATTACACATAGCAGTTAAGGTTATTTTTTTATTTAACAATAAACCCGCAAATAATTTTCTAAGTTGCCTCTAAAATTATGAAAATTGATTTTTTTCACGGCATATACTTCAAAATTTAAAACATAAATAAATAAAAAAACTTCTCATCCGCACTAGATATTTACTCAACCTTTAATAAAAAAAATATATATATATATATATCTTTCAGTTTGGATCGGTATTTTGGCCTCGAATCCAAAATTAAGTTATGTATGAAACAGGCAACGCAGCCGTTCCTCTTAAACAATTACCTTAGTTGCGCTGGTCCCGAATAGACCTTGAGGTCCTGGGTTTAAGTCCCAGATGCGACCGTTACCTTTTTGTTTTTTGTGTCTCTTCTGTTTCATATTGCATTTAAGATTTGTTTATAGCAATTTCAATGATGAATTATAAATCGTTTATTTTTTCATTGTAAAATAACACTGCTCAAATAACACAAATATGTTTCTTCTTTTACCAAAGTGAAATGCTAAAAATGAACTTAAAAATCATGTACCGTTTAATGAAATTAAACAAAAAAACCGAACACGTACCTAATAAGTTCGTTAAATTGTTTGGAAACTCAACATGAAAATAATATTTACTAAAGCAATCACAATTTAACCCTTTCCTGTTAGTATGGTATAGGTAGGTACCCAGCCAAATCATTAAAGTTACTCCTACACGAATTCCGCCACAAACGTATCTACTTCCATTTGTAATATTAAAACCCACCCCCAAACTACCCCCGATTCACGGATAGGGTGTATTTTTGATTTACGCCGAAGCCCAAAATGTTCGTGAGAAATTTAGCAAATTATTCGTTCAGTGAAATCAATTATTCCAATATAAAATCATCTTGTTAATATTATAGTTATTATGTCAATTTACTAGGTTTCTTGCCGATTACGCTCGTGCTTTAGTTTCAAAATATGTCATTAGCTATTTTAACGGATTTCGTATCCTCCTGTAACACTTAAACAACGATTATTGAATTATAATCATCTTTTTTTTATCTTTTTTAATGTGAGTACCGCACAATAGTCCCAACTGCTCCCAGCCGTTTAGAGCTAGTGATACTATGGTATTACCATAATTTTGTTATGAGGCTTAAGGTAGAGAGGTGGGGTAGAGATAGGGAAGAAGAGGGTAGAGGGAGATTTCAATTTTGAATGGTGATCTTTCACCAGGACGATACTGAGTGTATCTTCCACTCTGGAACGTAAGGCAAATATTATATATACCATTTAAAATGAATTTACTATGTAACAACACAAATCAATTAAATAAAATTTACTTACGACCGCCGGAATTTGAACCCACGACCTCCGGATTTGTAGTCGAGAGCCTCACTCCTCGATTACGAAGGCCGTCTGCTAACACTTCTAAATAATTAACATAATAATAATTGAATAATTTGTGTAGCGCCGTTTTTGTGAAAAATAAACTCAAGGGAGCTGTATTTTCTTCTTTCATAAATGACTTATCCTTTGGAGAATAAAATACTTGACTTCCCCAAAATACACGTGCGACATGTTTAACTAGAAAAACATCGGAGTTAAAAACAACAGATTGGTGCGTTATCGTTTTGTATTGGATTTGTTTTCAGTTACCAACATATATGTATTATCTTTTTCTCATTATAATACTTATTTATTTATTTTTATTAGGGGGGATTGACTTTTTTTTTAGCAAACGACGTCTTACGTGATGAATATCGGCAAGAGATTTTTTTTTTATTATGATTAGATTGAAATATTCCTGTTTGAAAACGTAGATTAATTAGACGAGTCCGTGAGTTTATAACATGACTTTTAATAGATTTTAAAATTCGTACCATTATATTGTCGAAACCCGGAAACGACCCCCCTTTCATATCGTCAATTACGTTTAAAATCTCCATTTCGTTGATCGTTTTAAATTTGTATAGTGACTCTCGGTTTTGCATACCTTCAATAATGGTTTTGTAGTCGACATTGGCGAGATTGTGACCGACTTTTACAAAGAAGGAATTAAATACATTAGCACATTTTTTTGGATTTTCTCTGATATGCATTATTACGTTATTTTCGTCTATAATTTCTTTGATAAAATGTTTTTGTTTTTTTTAGTTTTCTATTTCAAAATTTATTGTTTGCCAAATTATATTTGGGTTGTTTTCATAAATTTATTTTTGTAATAGTCGTATTTACTGATCTTTATTAAGCATGTCAATTTATTTTTATATTTTTTTAATAATTGAACAGATGATTGATAAAACACCCAATATGCCATGGATAAAAGTTGCGAAAAATCACTGATAACATACACATTTCCAATTTTTTTTAATCCTTAGTTTTTTATAATCAGTTATTAGGTCTCTTCAATCCCACATTTTTATTATTGTGTAATTTTAAAATTCTTGATCATTTGTTTCTATTGACGGCCTCCATGGTCGAGGAGTAAGGCTCTCGACTACGAATTCGAAGGTCGCGGGTTCAAATCCCGGCGTACGCAAGTAAATTTTATTTAATTAATTTGTGCTGTTTCACAATTAATTCATTTAAAAATAATATTTAGTATATTTTCGCACGTTCCAGAGTTTAAGATACTTTCAGTATCGCCTTGGCCAAAGACCACCATTCAGAATTGAAACGTTGCTTGAAATGGTCTTTAGCCGTGTTTGGTGACCAGATCTGAATAGCCAGGTATTTCCCCACCTTCCTCCTCCCCTTCTCCTTCCCCTCTCCAATACCTTCAGCCTCATAACATTCCCAGTTGGGGATGCCATAGTCTCAATGGCTCCAGAGGGTTGGGAGCAGTTGCGACTCTTATTCGGTATTTATATATAAAAAAAGTATATTTCTTGGGCATTAACTATGTTACAATTTCTAGACATTTTGTTTGAAGAGTTTTAATCAGTGTGAACTTTTGTTACATAGTTTTATTACTACAAAACCGGTAGCACAGTAATAAAATCAAGTAACTAAAGTACATAGTGATTAAAACTATTCAAACGAATTACTAGATTATTATTTCAGGTTAGAGGTTTTCTAAACATGATTAGTTTATTTTGCCATGTACCATATAGTTATGGGGTGTTTTAACAATCATCAATTCAATTATAGTCATTTTTCAATTTTATTGTATTTTTGTGAAGTTTATTCTTTTTCTCTTTTTCTGATTGAATTTAATAGACCTCGAGTGACCCTGGTTTCAGGGATTTATATAGCCAAGTTTATGAATTTCAGTTATTAAGTTTTTTACATGCGTTCACAAAATATTTTTAAAGGTTTTTGAGCGTATATCGAAACGCCTTCACTTTTATTTACTGGTTGCCAATTTACAGTTTTCAAGTGTTCAATTAATTTGTGCGATATTTAGTTTGCTACATGATTTTTTGTTTTTGTTTTATTGTTTTTTCATGATCATACAAACATATACATGTGTGATGATCCGTGATATTGTTTTTCTCGATAATGGTTTTAATTTTATGACGATCTTTTAGGTTAATTAATATTTGTCCAAAATTGAACTAGAACATCTGATCTGGAATCCAATATGGTCTTTGGCCTTGAATTTCGCGATTTTTTATTAAATTTATACACAATTAAAAATTGTTTTCGGTCATACTATTTAAATATTCGTGTTTACTACTATTTTCCATATTTTTATTTATATTTCTGTTGAAATCTCCCTTATTTATCAAAGCTTTGTTTTAATGTTGATTTGATTTGTAGCATTTGTTCCATAAATAATTTTGCATTCAATTCATAAGTTCTATAATTTGTTAATTAATAATAATTCGATTTATTGTAAATGATTTGGATTTCTATGCAGCTAGTTGAATCTACTTTATGTTCCGAAATTGCAACAATGTTGTATTTGTTACTTAGGAATATCGCGATACCACAAGTTTTATTGATGTTTGTATTCGTTTGAATATAAGTGTAATCACCTAATTTATATTTCTGTGGGTAATTATCTGTGTACGTTTCCGTTAACACTATGATGCTCGACTGTAACTAAAGAATATTTATATTTATTAATTCGTCTATATTTTTTGGAGACCTCGTGTATTAAGGTATTTCTATATCAGAGAATATATCCGTGATAATTTTGTTGCTCTCTTTCGCACGATGACACATGAGTTCATTGATTTTGAAGCTGTTTTTAAGTTGCGTATTTACGAATCCATTCATTTTTTGCAAGAGATCATAAGCAATAGAAAAGGCCAATTAATACACTTAAACCAATTATTCACTTCATATTTCGTCTAAATATACATTTTTTCTTCGTTTAGTTAAAAACTTAATAATCATATTCAATTTGCATTTGAGCATTATGTAGCATTTTGTTGGAAAATTTACATAAATGACTACTGGGTGTTCATTGTGGTAGCCCTTTCTGCTTGTGTAGTTGTGGCATTGGGAGACACTTGTTTTTTGGTGCAACATTGTATTTTATAATATTCTGCACAATGGCATCTGGAACTTTTCGTGATTTCTAGGCGTCTCAGTGATGTATCTCCGTAACCAAGGCAATGACAGCATTGCACCAGTCTTTTACATATGCTCTTGTAAATTCTACACTCATCCCTTCTTTCGATATTATTATTTTCCAAAGTTTCGGTGTTGTTTGGATGATGAAATTCGATAATTTATCTATTTTTTTACAATCAGTTTCCGATTTCATGGCAGTTATTATGTATTTATTTTGATTGATGAAATCAAATAAGAGTTCTTCTTCCCTGTAGCAAGAATCGACTCCCTTGATAATAATGCAGAACTTCTTTTTCTTGATTTTGTTAGAGTCCAATATCCGGGTATTTATTAATTTAGTTTGAGTGTTTCGGTATCGTTTTGTTTGTCACATGTTAGTATTATTTTGTTCTGATATGTTTCTTTTTTTTTGTAATCTCGTAATTCTTATGCCTATTTTAAATGCTTTAATTTTGTCTTTAATTATTTTTTTGGATTTCATCCGCAGGCGTCTTCCTTTAAAGAAATAAATAAAGCAAAATGAGGATTAGGAATGGGATGAGACTTACCACCATTGCAAAGATTTTATTTTCATGATTTTTTTTCTTCATTAGATGTTTTTTATTGATATTTATAATCCTCTATATTTTGTTTCAATTTAGTTTGTATTTTAATATTTGTATATTGTAAAGTGTTTTTTTTAATCTTCCACAAATCTTAGATATTGATTAGTATTGTTCCAATTTCTGATTTGGCTTCTTTTGCAGCTTTTGTACTACCAATTTTGTCTAGTTTTTATAATATTTTTTCAAAATTAATTTTAAGTTCCATAATGGAAACATTGTCCTGAATATGTTAAATTCATGTTTTTTGATAGTTTAGTTTCGAAACGCGGCCCGTGAAGCGACTATTCGCGGCGGGACTTGCAACAATACTTTCTATTTATTAAATTCCAGTAAATCATATTGTTTTATTAAAAACCAATTCTGGATAAACCAATCAACTCAGCGACCGCTCAGTTAATCGGCTTATCCTAGAAGCCTGATAATATTTTCTATACGTAAAGACTAATTAATTAATTTGTCAATTTGACTAACACTACTATCGACCCTGAAAATATGCATTTTTTTGTTTATGAATGTTTCAAACATGTATTCAATTTTATAAAAGATCTTAGAAATAAACATTAAAACACATTTTTTTTAATTCAAGGCATATATTTAAAAAAAAATGTATGAACCATAACGCTATAACTTTTCAAGATCAAAGTTAGCTTTAATAAATCTCAAGAAAATTAACGAAAATATTTGTTTTCCCCGTTCTCTATAATAACTTAAAACGGTCCATTAATATGTAAAACGAAAAAAAACTATTAAAATTTGGTATAATTCACACAGATTTAATATTATATATGTTGTCTTCTTCGCAGACTGAACTAACAAGAGATATAGAAAATGGTGGTACTTACCTTCGTAGCGCGGTACCTCCCCGCAAGCCTCCGTCTGCGGCTGAGTTGGCACGGAAAACTAACGCGATCGGTGCATTCCTAAGAGAGATAAAGCATAAAATGCAGACAGTGTTAGTTGATTCGACTAAGATCAGTCATATAGGGTTAAAAATATCTTCAAATAAACTTCTAAGAAGATTATCTTGCGTCTAACATGATTCACACTTCAAACAGTGGGATGTTATTAATGTATACTTACATAATATATCAATATCCATTTCTCAGTACCGTTAGTCCTTGAAACGTACTCTATCTAATTCTGATAAATAGCCCACACTCCAAGAACTCATTTTCCTTAGTCTGGAATTTCCTGGAAATACAATAATTATATTCGCTTATCATAACAACAAAGCTTTCCTATCATCAATAACATGCCAACTGTAAGAAGTTAAATATCATTTGATATTTGAAATGGTTGTTCACAAAAGAATTTAGTTACATGGTTATTATTTTGTCAACAATTGGCACCTGAGATTATCAATGAGTGTTTGTATGGAATTCGTTCCTCGTCTGCGAGTAGCTCTTCATCTTGATCTTATTTCCGTACTGGAATAAGGATTCAATTGTATTACTCGTGCCTATATATCGCCAGTTCATATTCAAGCCTGAGCACGGCACGTTTCATCTAAAGCTCTATTGGGTGCCTTCGATATTACTTCCGCAATAATACCATCAGATTCTTATAATACATATTGAATAAACGTACTTTATTGATAAACAGAAAGTTGTTTGAAGTATTTCTTTGGGAAGTTATTTCCAAGTGGTAATTATACGTGTTCTTAAACATATTCAAGGAAATAAATTAAAACACGTTCCATTGTAATTTCTCCTTTTTGTTGTAAGTATTCTAAAATAAAGAGCTGTATTGTTCAGCATTTTGAGTTTGTTAATACCTGCACGTGTTTATAATATGTCTTGTTAAGAATATACTTCTAATGTTAATTATTCTCGTTCTTATAATCCATTCAAGACAATAAAAATTAACGTACACTTTTTAAACATTTTATACATTTTTTAAACAGTGATTAGGAAAAAAATTTCCCATGCTATGTGGAGTGTCTTTTAGAGAATAGGAAGGAGTGAACATGGGTCTTGAAGAGACCCATATTGTTGTAGTAGGGTGGAAACATAGAGGCGGGCAAATCATTTCACAGCTGAGCTGTTGAACACAAGATTGAGTCATAGAAGCGACACAGAATAATATTTTTAATAGTTCTGCTTTATTATTAAAATGTGTTTATTTTGGAAAAGATATGTAGATGTCGCTTTTTGTATATAAACTGGTACTGAAAGATAATTTTCGATTTCCTAAATGTGATTTTATTTTACTTTTTCTTTTTATTAAAAATGACACCACAAAGTAAATTTACATTTATTGAAGAACTTATTATTACCATTTTTTTAAGTTTTTCTTTTTTTAATTTTTTTTTTTATTCCTTGATTTTATACTTTGTAGGTACCTATTTTACAGGATTATTTTATTTCAGCCGAATAATGTTCCAAGAATACTGTGTATTAATAATGCATTCTGTCATCAATGTAAAAATCCGAGAAAAATTTTTTCTCTCTTATGGAGTAGGTCAGTCGATTTACGTGGATATACCGTTTACGTTAAAATTTATCAATTGATTACCTCATTAATTTTCTACCAATTGTGAAAAAAAAATACCCCTCACGAAACCTGTTCCAAATTATTAACGTATTCGTGTATCAAACTCAATTTCATAATATGAAATGAGGAGAAACTTTTAATCAGCTCCCTTACCCAAAACTTTTTTTCCGAAATGTATGTTGGTTTTTTTTAATAACAGAAAGTTTACGCCGAGTAATTGGGGCAGGCATGATCATCATTTCCCTACACCAATCGCATAACTTATGTGCTTTCAGCATCTGTGCGCTGCGGGTATTTGAAGGCTGAAATTGGTTTTTTTTTTTTAACAATGGGACTATTTATTGTTGTTAGCCAGATGAAAAATATATGTAATATGGTTTATTTTAAAGGAAATGGTTTTATTCCTAATCGGAGATCGTACGTTACATTTTTTTTCCTGTTTGGACAGGACTTTAGAGTAAAATTAAAAATAGCAATAATCAACATTTATTTTCATGATCAACCGTATCATTTGATTCCTTGTGCGTTCTTGACAACTCAATAGTTGGTGAAATAAATAAAACGCAGACTCCAAATTTATATATTTTTTTATTTTTTATTTAATTTAGTATTTTTTTTTTATTATTGTGACAGCTGTTTCGAAAATGACCTTAAACTAACCTAAACTAACTTGACCTAAAATGATTTCAGATTAATAAAAAAAAAAACTAAAAATACTTGCAGAAATTAATAATATCATTATTAAATTTGATTTTCTTTAAATTAAAAAAAAACAGTTCTACGAATTAAACACAAGAACAATTAACTAAAAGAACCTGGTGAAAAAGAAGAAAAAATAGAAGATACGTGAAAGACGTTCGAGACGTTGATTGAAATGGCCTTAGTTGTATTTGATTATCAGATTTGAATTGGCGGGTATTTTTAAACCTATCTTTCCAATATACCCTTACTCTTTCCAATCAATCAGCCTCACAACATACCCCAATATATTAAATTACCTGTATTTATATTTTATCCTGACCAATTTTTTAAATATTTTTTATTGACTGATGTTTATTCAGTAGTTGTTTATTTTTATTCGTCAGTGGGTAGGTTGACTCTCTTTAAAATGTATACAAGTGAATGAGTTTAAACCCTTCCCTTATGGTGCTAGAAAATCCTTCAAGCACCGGAGCTGTACACTCAGTGTGCAGGATCCTCATTTACAATGTTATAATAATTACTTATGATTAAAATTAATAGATTAAATTTATTACACGTACAATATTGTACATAGCTGTACGTCGGTAATTATATTAAAATTGTGGATTTATTTTATTTTATATAAAATAGCCTATAAAACATTCAATGTTTTTTCTAAACGAAGCCAAAATAATCGCCGCAAATGTCAAGTGCCTTTTATAATATCTAAGTTGAGAGAAAAGGTGCTGTAGTACTTATTTTAAAAATAACAAGGAATGATCTTTCTACTTACCATTACGTCAACGAGTAATTATCTTGTCTAGTATTTGTGGGTATTTTTTTTGTGGGTTACTTCATTCTCACAACGTCTGTTTAAAGTGATGAAAAAAACTTTAAAAAACAAATAGTAGGGAAGGTTTAAATTAACTACAAGGCAATTTCTATACCTTCCTTTCTACTGTTACCATGAACCAAGTACAATGCATGCTTTTTTAACGATCGATTGATTTTATATAAATACTTGATATTAATTAACATAATAAACCTACCCTGACACTTATTAAGAAACCCTTTTTGCATTTATTGTGTTTTACAAAAGCGTAATACGTACTTTTCTAATGAGATGTCTCTCAAGAACTCATGTAGGTGCAAGTGCAGGCAGGAAAATTCGTGTGATTGATTTATAGCGCCACGCGATTGAGAAAATAATGTCGCGAGAGAGTTAAGAGCAGAGCTGTGAGTAACGGTGTGTTAATGCGGTGTTTGAAAAGGCCATGATTAAATCTTATGTACAACTTTGGAGGTATACGCGTATGTTTTTTTTATTACAAAGTATGTCAACATTGAAATCAGCTACGGGTTTGAAATAAATTAAATAGTATATTTTTTTTAATTAGTAGAATATTGTTTACTACAACTTGGAAACTTAAGTGATTAATATAACAAGTAATACCTTAACCTGTTAAAATTTACATTATATTACAACTGTAGGTTTTCCCAAATAAAATAAAATTAAAATAAAAACTTTACTTGTAAGATCACCGGAGGTCGCAAAAATGAACGTAACGTCCACGGAACAAATATGTAATACCGCCTCCATTCGGCTTCAGTTGCGACAGGTTCAAATTTCAACCTCCGTGGTACGAGTTCAAACATTGTCCCTGTTGCTCCTTTGCTTTATTCCATATCTTTCTATTCACACATCAAAAATCGATGTTCTGTGGTACATCTTACGAATAATCCGTTCATAGTTTAATTTTCTTACAAAACAATGTCCGAAAAAGAATGAATAATTATTAAATAACTGGAGGTACTTATGAATACTTGGAACAAGTAGATGAGTTTAAATTTTTTTAAAGTATATTAATGAGAGATGGAGAGGTCGGTAAGGATATTGAATTAAGGGTAATTGCTGGAAGCTCCATTAATAAAGCTAATAATAACGCGGTTGGAACTGAAAAAAAAATTGACGAAAAGAAGCAGCAGTTTACATTGGAGTGCTGATATCGACCTTGATGTATGGCAGTGAGGCTTGCAACTGACGGAGAAGGATGAAAGTTGACTATTTTTTCTGAAAAACAGAGGCACAGAGCGGATAAATGAAGAAAGGTGCGTCAGAAGAATATATGAGATTGAATTAAATGGTAGAAGAAGTTGGGGACGTTCGAGGAAGACATGGCATAATCGAAATAATCATAGGTAAAATAAATCTGGACTTATAATAGCATGAAAGAGTGCACGATTTCCAGATTCAACAGTCGCACAAAGTTGACGTCAGCTTTCCTATAGAGGCAGTGAATGTGAATGAAGTAAGGAGTGTATGCTAAAATAAAGTTGTGTTCTCTACCTATCTCGGAGAAATGATTTAATGGTAAATTGGTTAGTTACATAGATTTTTTAAAAATAAGTTAATGTATTTTTCTCTGAACTAAACATCCATGCTAAAACCTCTTCCCTGTGCCTGCATGGTTCGTATTTCCCCTGTGTTAGTGTTTTATGTTATAAGATGACTGCTATCTCTGTTTGTTAATCAATCTATAGTAATAATAAAAATGATGCCAAAAGTACCATTGCCCATATTCAGAAGAAGAAAAATCTGTAAAAAACAGGATGGGACTACACTCGTGACACTAACACTACGCGTATTGATGAAATTTTTCCGCGTTCATCCCACCAATATCCCCAATAGGCCATTTCTAACCATCCACTCCCACTGCGATCATGTTGTAATTTAAAATTATTTATAAAAAAAATTGTAATGAGCAGCTTATAATTACACCCGGTTAACTAGAATCCACAACCTCAAAACTTTTTTTTCAATCGCGAGCAACGCCGGTTACACGACAGCCAGTAAAGGATAAAATACGTATGTTTGCAGCTTACAAAGAAACAAAAACAAGAAATGACTCGTTATCATGCTGCCCGTGGTGGCCTAGGCAAAGATGTCCATGTCTACCGAATTTATTTCTAGTGCACTCTGTGGGTAGAAATCGGAATGGGCACGACAGAGGAATAGAGAAGAATGACTAGGAAACTGAGTTGTTGAAAAATATTTACGCACAACGCAAAATTTAATAAGAAATGTGAGATTGTGGTGCTTTGATAGTGAAAATGTGTATCCGGAATAGCAAATCGTTCAGTGATGTAATCATTTTTGCAAGGAAAATTGATCGTAGATTGGTTGAAATTGTTGAACTTGTATCTTTGTGTTCTGGAAGTGATGTAGTAGGGATGAAATTGAAGTTGCTCACGCTCAAAGTGTGTGTTATCGTCGCCAATCCTTTATGTGAGGTTTTTATACTTAAAAATACAGTTTATTTTCCTATTCCATGATTTATGCAACATCTCAAATAAAATATTGCGGATCTAATAAACATTAAACGAATAACAGCGATATGATTTTAATGGTGTTTGATACAAAGTCTATATGAAAATACTTCACAAGAAAAATATTACTTGACACAAATTGAAATACTTAAAATATATGTGTTGATATTTTGGCAAGTGTTTGAAATTTACCTATTTACGACACGTATTTATTTTTGTCTTTGAAATTAAAATGCTATAAAAAACCATTGTTTTAAATTTTAAAAAAACTACTGCCTTATCTCCTACATAATCCAATACTATTTCTATCTTGATTGTGTTCAAGCGTCTAAGTGCAAATTTAAATGATGATTTTATCAGCCTTGATGAAAATTGTACGTTGTCATTATAACGCTTTATTTTTTTAAAAGCCTTCCTGCGTTTGTAAAAGTTCCTAATGACTTTTGATTAGTTAACACGCACAGGCCTATTATTAAGGCGTGTCAGTAGGGTGTATAGTCGTCTGAAACTAAGCCACCAAAAAATCTAAAACAAACGCACTATTTTGTATTTAATTAGAGTATTACATGATTTCACATATACAAAATACTGTTTATCATAAAACAAGACATTCAATAACTCCTTTTTATTCCTATTGTAATGAAAAAATACGAGAACAAAAACTTGAAAGGCCTTAATAAAATGGCGTCAAATAATACGACATGCATCGGAATATAATAATAAAAATGTTGTGTTTATTTCAGCTGAACAAAGCGGTGAGCGCAATACTCTGTCTCCTTTATAAAATGATACATCTAAATAATTTAGTTTTTTGTAATATTATTAAAGCACACATGTATTAAGTACATTTTAAAAATTCAAGTTAAATGAATACTTCAGGTTTATAACAAGATTGAATATAGAAAAAATATTAAGAATTCTTTTTTTTTAAACAACTGCTTTTATTATATAAATACCTCCATGTCTCAGCAGCAAAGTTATAACCGCGTGACGTCATTTGTTCCTAATCCGCGTAATACTTCGAATTCGACCTGTTTTTTACGAGAATTGTCTTTTGTCACTTAATAAACATGTTTTACCGAGAACAGGGACTTGAAATAATTTTCTTGAATTTAAATATTTTTAAGGTGAAAATTATAATAAAAACTACTTAGTTGATTGGAATTACTCAAAAACTACATTGATACCTATTAAAACTAACAATTCCACCAGATATTTGAATTTGGCATCTTAATTTAAAGTCGGCAATTGAACTTATGGCAATTTGCAGTGAAAATTCTTGAAATTAGGTAAAATAATGTAAGTCAAATAAAACGATACAAACTCTTTCTTTTTTGACCTTTCATTTACGCACGAGGGTTTATATTTTTTTGTTTTACTGTTCGTCTAAATGTATCATAAACATTTACCGTCCCTTTATTCCTTTATTGCGTATGGGTTTATTATTTGATATACGAAAACTAATGGCCCGTGCCCCCACAAATTTAGTACCGCGAAATTATTATCATTCCGTGGAGGTCGCTAGTATTGAACGCTGGACAGTATAATGGTAGTTTTCAGGTAAAATGATTGAATTATTTGAATGGCAAAATATGCATTCTTTTTTTATAGAAAAATATTTCTATATGGGGAACAAAAAACAATTTCATTTTTTTTCTACTACCCTCATGTAGAATCATCGTTGAAGTTACTACCCCGGAAACCCGGTAAATTGTGAGGTTCTGGCATTTTCTATAGGTTTTTCTAGCTTTAAATGTTCAGTGCTAAGTCTCGAATGATTATTTTTATATCTTTAAGCCTCAGGTAAGTATCTAATCACTGTTTTTTTTTAAGAGGAACGTCTGCGCTTCCTGTTTCATACATTACTTAATTTTAAATTTGGGGCCAAAATACCCATCCAAACTGAATGATTTTTTTTCATATTAAAGGTTGTTAGGAATGGGGGAAAAGGGGACTAGGGGAAAAGAAAGGGATACGTTGGAAGCCAGTATTAGGAAATGGGGAAAAAAGGGAAGAAGAGGGTTGGGGAAAAGAAGGTAGTACAAACTCACCTCGAGGCCAGAAGCAGAACTGGTCCCAAGCTCCACTGCGTTTAGCTCAGCTGGTAAAACATTGCGTTTCTTATCTGAAAGTCAGTCGGCTGCGGCCTTAGGATCGGAATTGGAAACTAGCTACTTGAATGAAGAGATGTGTGCTTTCTACTCAGGTTTCATTTATAACAAAACACGGGCAGATAATTTACATACGGGATTTACCACAAAGGGTGGTACCTAATCTTTTCCTAACAAATCTCTCTCTGATGGTTCTCCAACCGGACATGTTATTTGAAAATGCACAGCTATAAATCAGCACATAATGAGTGAGAAATATAGCAGCAGCTTAGATGAGTAAATGGCAATCGGGTGACGCTGACTGCATGTCTGGGTCTCCACGCGGACAGCTTCCACGGGATCACAGGTAGACACACACGCAGCTGATAGCTCTGTGTCTCGATTCAGAATGAGATGGCAGCTGATCGCTAAGCAAACTTACGCCGTCCAGCTGCCGAAAATTATCCCAGGGCTGTCTTATTGGTTGATAAACAATGATGGCCGGCGGAAACTTACCGGATTGGTTTTTAATGGTCATGTGATTGCGAGACGTACTGCTATTGGTTGAAGCGTAACGTTTTGCAATCGAGCGGCTAGGCGTAAACCAGTGGCTAGAAGTATTATTCCTCCAACGACTAGAATATCCTATTTGTGTTACGTAACAAGGTATATTAAATATCTAGTACGTATGAGAAGTATTTTATTTATTTGTGTTTTAAATTATGAAGTATATGCCATGAAAAAAAAAATAATTTCCATAATTTTTGGGCAACTTGGAAAATTGTTTTCGGGTTTATTAAATATATTTTTTTTTAAATTATAGTTATTGCTATGTAAATATGATTTCGTACATAAAAATATAAAAACAAAACAGTTAAAATAAAAAACGTTGTTTCGGGTCGATATTTTAAATCATTTACATCATATTGGTAAACTGGTCGTTTTAAAATTAATTTAATGTCCATAATGCTTATTTTAATATATTTTTTAAATATATTTTTTAATTTGATATTTCATTATATTTTCAAAGTCGACGTGGTAAAACTTTTTGTTAAATCGCCGTTAGCCCCCTAATAATTGTTTAAGGTGCCTCTTAAATCGCGAAAAATCAATTCCTTTAATGGTCTATATTTCATAATGTAAAACAAAAATAAATAAATTACTCCTAATCCGTACTAGGTATTTACTATACTTTTGATGAAAAAAAAAGATTATTAGGTTTAGGTGAGTATTTTGACCTCAAATCCAAAATTAAGTTTTGTATGAAACAGGCCGCTCAGCCGTTCCTCTTAATGGTATGCGGTGGTTAGGATGTTTATTTTTTAATCGTTTATGCCTGCAAGTTGATTTATATATCTAACTATTGATTTCTTACAAAATGTGTAGGTGGTCCGCTCGAATTCTAAAATCTGCGTTTTTTCCCCATTTCTTGTCATTTATGATTGTGTGACCTTTCCTGTTCCAGTTGTGTCATTACCATTGTTTCATTGATCGTACTCAAACGAATAAATAACAACACACGCCAGTTAAACTGAAATGTTTATTGAGAAAAATATTAATTTGTTTATTCCCCGTTAACCTTGAAGTAATGAACAGGAAATAACCTTTAAGAACATAACACCCAACAATGTGAATAAAATGACATATTTGTAAAAAAAAAATTATTCAGACAAGTCTAACTTTTATAAAAACCTTGTTTTAATCACTTTATTAATAAAATCTGACGGCCCCATGGTCGAGGGGTAAGGCTCTCGACTATGAATCCGAAGGTGGCGGGTTCAAATCCCGGCGAGCGCAAGTAAATTTTATTTTATTAATTTGTGCCGTTCCAAAATTAATTAAT
>JAHDVE020007512.1:0-66840 GCA_022606495.2 Halesus radiatus | reverse complement strand
TATCTTTGCTCGGAAGGTTTTTTCAATTTGGATGAGTGTTTTAGATTAATAATTATTGTTTATAAAAATAATAATTGTTACCCTTTGCGCTATGCACAAAAATCTTGTCTTAAGTTTTTAAGAACTTTAGTTTATCAATTAATGAATATTTTTTATTTAAATGTCTCATACTGATCTAGGCAAATACTTGATATTCAATAAATATATAAATCTATGTAAATATAGTTGTTATTACTATTAACATTTCATAAAAAAGTTCATAACTTTAATAAAAACGAAATTATTGTTCTTACTTTAAAAACGTGGAATTAACATACAAATGTACTCATCATAAAACACGAACAGAATGTTATATTCTTCCCTAACGTCACGACTGTAATGTCTTAAGTACATCGCTGTTTATTACCCTCAACCCCGTTTTAACATATTACACTGTTAAGACAAATCAACCCCCATAACCTTCCTCCATAACTAGCCTGAATCGCCACACTGATACCACTACATAACACCCCACAACAATTTAACCAGGGAAAACCAACCATAAAGAAAACAAAATTTCATAACTTTTGTACAGAACCGCAGACAATTACTTCAGTATGAAACCTGTACGCAGTATAGAGATCAATTATTTTTATTGCAATTCCCTGGGTTAAAATGTCATCCAAAATTGATTCCTCTTTAATTCAACGTTGACACGTGATTCGTTTTGACAGTCATTATATTGTCAATTGGGGGCGAAAACCAACGCGGATCCGATTCATGACATCTGACAATATGTGAATATCGATATTTGTTTATTTTTTTAACCATGTTTACTAAAAATGTTTCACTTTGTAAAACGTCCCAGAAGTGGTGTACAGGACGGGTCTGGTTGGACTCTCGCGATCCTCTCACCACGAATCGCTACTGTGAAATGGTTAACAAATACCCCCCGCTCAGTATTTACGATGCCCTACCAGACGCTAACCCCGGTCCTCATTTCCCCTCGCCTAGCAAGGCCGTTGAGCATCTGCAATTGGTCGACGCTCGGGCCAATACGAGCTCCTCGGATTTTTTGTCGACGTTGGGACCTCATCATAACTATTTCGTACAATATTTAAGTTTATCGGAGTTCGGGCAATAAAATAAAATAATTAATATCACAGGAAGACGGGCCGGACTCCTCTTAGTATTAAAAGCTAATAAACTGATTAATATGTTTAAATACAAGAAGTATGCATAAGAATTCCTCGATTATAGGCCTGGGACCCCATATTCTTTCTTGTTTTCATAATAACTAAATAAATAAATATGATAGAGAAGGGCAGTTTAGGTTGAGAGGAAGAATGCACGACTGCCAATATAATGTAAAATATAAAGATTTTCTGATCATTACACAGCGCACGCCACGAGCTCAGAAAACCCTCGCCTCAGGCGAATTCGAGACTCGCTGCATATCGACTTTTGACTTTTTGATATAATGGCATACAGAGCTCCGGGCCAAAAAGGGCCCTTTCTCTTTCATCATGAGTTTGAATTATGGTTTTTAGATTATAGATTTAGTTTTCGTGAAGAAAATTTTTTTTGCAATGGTACATGGCTGCAGTTAGGGGATATTTAATACTTTACGTAAAATTTGTTTCGGTTTTTTATATGTGGTTTTAATTTTTACAGTAATAGGCAGTTGATAGACGCGTTTTCATGGGTGGGAATACCCGAATAAAAAGATTCCACGAGACGTAGGAAGTGGTCTTTACGGAGGGGGATTTCTGAATCCCGGTGGATCTGGGAAACCCTCATCCGCTTGGGGGCTCCCAGGACTGTGCGAATACGCTGCATATCGCGCCCGGCTTAGCGACCGGGAGTATAAATACAAGCACACCGCCCATTCCAAAGCACCTACCCCCTCCCGATCTCCATAACACTCCCCCCTTGATGTGTGGGCTCTAATAAAAAATTACAAAGAGCAACCAAAAATACAAAAAAAATAGTAATAGAAGTTATGCAAAGAAGCCAATCGACCCGGCATGCAAAAAACATCCAACACTTCAAAAAAACAATAAAAAAATACAAAAAATATAGTATTTAAAGCCCTATATGTTTAGATAGGCAACCCACACATCGGGTAGAAAAAAACCATCCTCCATCACCCACAGTTCGCGAGCGAGAGAGATTGGGTTCTCTGAAACTCGCCCGCCCCAATACGATAACATTCCAAAGCAGTCTCATTTCTTCGCTCAACCCAACGCTATCTCTTCATCTGGAACCTATAACTGCCTTTGACTTCTCACCCTTGGATACCCGACCACAGCAGAATGTACAAAAGTCAAAATTGTTTCCAATTGTAAGGAATAATATTTGGAGACCCGTAGCGAGCCCGACGCCCTGGACATCACGGCCTCCACTACAACGACTTGACCAGCGCCCTATTTTTAAACTCTATGTTTCGACCCTGAAGTGTCTGGAACAGGTGGCATTTCATTATTATTATCACCTAAATTACATCCATTAATAATAATATTTTTTGGAAGGTTTATATAGCACCTTTCTTGTAAGAGGCGCTATCTTCTTTTTCTTCTATCATATAAAGAAGAATGTACCGAGTGGGTGGTATGTGTTTGTTTTGTATATTTATCTACAGTTTTATTCCGAGCTTGATGAAATTTTGCACATTTGGTCTTCATATTAAGAGGAAAAATACTGGGTAGGGGTAGGGGTTGGGGTAGAAGTTGGGGTAGGGGTAGGAATAGGGGCAGGGATAGGGGTAGGGGATTGCGTTACTTTGGAAAACCCCGGGCAACTCCTGGTACTTCAGATAATCTTCTTCTATTATATAAATAATAATGTCCCAGGCGGGCGGTGTTCTTTTGTTTTGTATACAAATCTACAGTTTTATTCCGACCTTAATGAGATCTTGCAAACTTGACCTTCAAAACAAGAGGAAGGTCACTGTCTACGCGAAACCACGCCCATCCCCCTTTTCTACCCCTTCAAGTAGAATGTTGGTATTTCTTAATGAATTTTTGTCCACTTGACGTTCAAAATAAGAGTAAAATAAATATAGGGTAAGGGGTAGGGGTAGAGGTGGGGGTAGCGGTAGGGGTAGGGGTAGGGGAAAGGGTAGGGTAGGAGTAAGGGTAGGAGTAGGGGTAGGGGTAGGTGTAGGGGTAGGGGTAGGGGTAGGGGTAGGGGTAGGGTTAATAAATCTCTACTTAGATTTGAATATGAGATAACTATTTCCCTTAAAAACTACGACAAAGATAAAGTTCTTTAAAGTTTAAATATTACGTATTATTAGCAAATAATATCAATGAAGTATAAGACTGATGTGGAAAATGAGACATCTTTTGTAGATTTGAATTATCACGCCCGCCAAAAAAATCCTTCATTACAGCAATTTCCTTAACCAGCCTCACAATATTACTCAACCGGTTAGCGATATAGCACCCTATAGGAGTGCTCTAGTGAAGAGTCGCATGAAAAATCTAAAATTAATATCTGCGAGAATAAAACATTCATGTTGGTACTGAAGACATGATATAATGAAGATTGGCCACAGTAGAAAAAAAATGATGTACTGAATACGTTTTTACATGCTTTGGTAGTTTTTTATGAGTTGGGAGGTTGCATATGTGTTAATAAATAAATAAAAAAAATTACATAGTTATCTCTTAAAGGTATGTTCGCATTAATAACTATATTTATACTATTAAACATAAATTTTAATAGTAATATTCATAAACTATTATGATTTTTTTTTGCCCTACTATTTTCTTAATTTTATTTATATTAATAATTAAAACAATTTTTTTAAAATCCCTTATATATTTTTTTTATTTAATATTTAACTTTTTTTTCAAGTATTTTTACTAATTTAATTAATTACTTGCCTACTTTCATCACTTTTTATTTATTTTCGTAATTTGTTCAATTTGGTAATTATTTTTATTTACATGTCATTATTTTTAGTATATTGCTTTTCCTGATGAGGGGGTTTACTCCTGAAACATGTAGATATTTATATATTAATAACAGTGGTTTAAACAAAGTAATTCGTGTTAATTTATAATAAATCATTTTTTTCGTGTGAAGCGGTAACCTGGTGATGTGACATAATTTAAAAAATAAAACAATAACTTTGTTTACATCACTTTTATTTGGTATATACTTTTGCCGACCGGGTTTTGTCCACTTATTTTTTAAATTATAATAAATCACTTTACAAAAGTTTCGCAAGGTCTCCTAAGTCGTTTCGAAACACCAAATTTATATATTTTTGAAGTCCCTCATACTTGATAGTTTTTCGTGTCTGCCTTTAAAGCAGAATTTTCGCATGATTGATCGACGTTCTGAAACAATTTGCGTTTTCAACATTCATAATCATCCATTAATATTCAGTGGAATCTGGCCATACTGCCGGAGTACGACTATTTGGATCTGGGGAGTCTTTGAATATTCATGTCTAATAATATTATTCACTGGCTCTCATTTAATTCACTGGATGAGCCCTACCGTAGTCATGAACCCAATAAAACAGGATATATTACCTGCTGTTTATCCTTCTCAACCAATTAAAGAAATAACTACGATGATCAGGGGGAGTGTAAGTATGATGCGGTTGATTAATAAACGTTTTTTCGCATCAACTGCTCCAAATAGGAGAATGCCAAGTGCCAAATTAGCAAAAATGTGTTAATGAAGACCATCTTTTGTAGAATGTATAGTTGGTATTGTTTTCAAAATTTGAAAGCAAGTAAAGGTTTTTTATTCAATTTATTGGAATAACTAAAAAGACGGGAAATAAAAAGGAAACGGTCGCAACTGAGACAACCCAGATTGACTTATGAGGTCTAATTATTCGCAATCGATCTCATATCTCAATATAGGAATTATTCATAAATACATTATCTAGTATTTTTAAGTGTACTTTAGTTTTTGGGGAGATAAGATTTATATAATTCTTTTTCATCTCTTAGGTTAGGTATTCAGATGAATTTAACACAGATAAGTTATTTTACTGATCATAAACAAAGAAATTTTGTTTTATAAATCGCATGAAGAATTGGGGTAGTTGATTCGTATAAGAATCCGTAACAAGACTGTTTTCGTATATAGCTCCTCTTATGAATTAGAGCATGTTTTAATATTTTTATTTGTAGATGGGACACTTTACCAATTATTTTTTTTTCTTTTGATTGTCTAACCTGCGTAGGGTGTTGCACCATGGCATTATAAGCAAGCTTGACCTGAGATAATTGTCTCCGTTTTGCAAACGCCTAACGCTCTTTATTTACAGATTTTTGCCTACCCACAAAAATAATTGTCTACTATAATATCACTTCACCAAGCCACCTACTGTTTACATGTTTTTACCAGCTTTACTCGATGACCAGTTCACCATTCAGAATCAAAACGTTTTTGGAGATGGTCTAGTCTACGGTTAGTAACTAATTCTCAAAAGTCAAAAGACAGCCTTTCTTTTGTTCTACTCCTTTCTCCCTCTTTCCTTGTCTCATTCAGCTTTTTAAAAATTGTAAATTATAAAAATTTTTTCGACCGAATGGTCCAGGGTTCTTACGTTAATCAAATTAAAAACCCACAATTAGAAATAATCACAGAACTTCTCCTTTTTGTACCATTTTGTATCGAAAATTGGCCGTCACGAAAGTCTTCACCTCACAGACTGCGGCTGGGAACAACTCAGTAGAACTACGCCCTCATCTAAGTAATTTTATAGCCATTAAACGTAGGTAAGTCAAATTTGTTGATTGAAAACCGACATTACTTATATCTTTAATTTGGGAAAATATGCAGCCATAATATAATATACGTTTTTGCAAATTAAGTTATTACTATATATTGCATTAACGAGTTAAGTTTCCGTTATTTCAAAATTAAAATTTGATAAAATTAAATGGTAAAATAGAAAGAAAAGAAGAAAGTGAAAATTATGGAAGTGAAATTAAAAAGTTAAGTAATATAAAATAAATTTTCTAGTTTCTAAGTAACACTAAATACATGGATAACGTAAAATCCAATGACTAAATAAAATAATTTTAACCATCTTCCACTTTCTAGATTCATTCTCTTTTTAAATGACAACATACGATGGCATTATATTATCACCACACATTGACACCAGCACCATACGGTTGACATTAAATATCAAAATGCCAACGAGGACAAAATCTTGAGTTGACAAGCCAGTGAGACCGTGGCATCCCCAATTGGAGTATTTTATAAGGCTGAATGTAGTGAGCAGGGGAATGAGATGTTAAATAGAAAGGTGTGGCAGTACCTGCAAACTCAGATCTGGTAATCAAACATGTTTAAAGCCATTTTAAGCAACGTTTCAATTACGAATTTTGGCCTTTCGCCAGGGCGATATTAATATTCTCCATTCTGGATATCTGTTATTTTTAGTAAAAAATGTGTCCTTTTCGGTATCACCATAGCCAAAACGTGAATTTCATGCCAATGCCTCAGCATAATATTTTTGCAAAGCAGTTGTTTTTTTTCCTTCATTATAAATGGTGTATCATTAATCATATTTGTTTGATGTTTTAAATTAATTATTACAACCCCCAGTAATTAGGTTAGCGGGGGTTAATTTGTAAGGGATGTAAATCTCTTTTATGAAATAGAATGTACTGCCTCGCTTATTTACGTACTACCCCTAAGGTGGGTACCTACGTGAATAGTGAAACATTTACAAAATTAAAGGTTCAATTTCAGTAGGAAATAATGTTCACATGCGGTTATATTGGTAAAGTAAGATATATATACATCTAAGAAATCAATTATTACAGTTCCATAATAGTCAAAACAAAGAAAGCTTATCTTCCAGAATGGATAGTAAAAAAAATATTAAAAATGATAAAAAAAAAAAGAAATATACTGCAAGTAAAAATTTTAAAAACAACCTAGTAACACATTACTGAAAACAGATTATACTAAGATACAAAACCACATAACTGCAAAAAAACTAAAACTAAAAAAACAACACTGCGGTAACTGATCAACCTGAGCGTGAAAGAACGTCAATTTCCAGATAGTTGCAAAATCTCAAGGATTATTCCAATATATAAAGGTGCTTCAAAAACTTAAACTTCCAACTACGGGCCCATATCTGTCCTACCGATTTTATCAAAAATATATGAAAGGGTAATTAATATACGATAGGTTAAATAACTTCCTTTCAAAAAAAGTTTTTACATGATAAACAATGCGGTTTTATAAAAAAATCAAACAATCTTTCTGCAACTAATGACATTATAAATAACCTTAGAACCAGCATGGAGAATTTAAAATATGTCATAGCAAATCTAGTAGACCTCCAGAAAGCCTTCGACACCGTGAGTCATGAAATATTAGATAAAAAAATAGAAAAAACGGGTGTAACTGGTCCTGCTCTTAAAGTTATCAAATCGTACCTAAACAACAGAAATCAATACCTTTGCATAGGAGATAAAAACAGCCAACTCAATAGCAACTTTTGAGTTCCTCATGGTTCCATACTGGGACCACTTTTATTCCAAATATATATAAATGATATATGTCAATTAAATCAAAATGGTGAAATATTGTTGTTCGCAGATGACACTACAATATTTTACTTTGACAAAAACCCGGAAATTTTATTAGAAAAATCTGATCTCAATATATTAAACAAATGACTAATTAAAAACATATTAACAATTAATGTTAAAAAAGTGGTTACATGATCTTAAGTTCACTAAAAAGAAAAACGCCGATTCATAAACAATTACAAATAGAAGAAAGAAACTTACTCATTTTAGATAGTGAAAAATATCTGGGCCTATATATTGATAAACGCTTCTCCTTTAAACAACACATACAAAAACTAAATGAAAAAATCATCCCACTGATTGGTCTATTTGATAGAAAAGCTCATCTTCTACTGGCACATGTTAAGACGGGCCTATACTTTAGTTTAATCCAATCGTACCTGAATTTCCTAATATAAATATGGGGAAACACACACATTACATACTTCAATGAATTACAAATATTACAGAATAAAGTTTTAAAAAAACTTTTCAGTTATAACCCAGACACCCCCACAAAAAAGCTATTCCAAGAAATGAACTTGCTGAAAATCAGAAAACTGCAGGAACATAATATATCTCTATTTATCTACAAAATACAAAATGGTCTTACACACACGAACACAACATTTATAAAAACGTCACAATTACACGAACAGTATAGAAGACAACATAATAAATTATACACGAATACAGTAAAGACTGAAAGTGGTAAAAGAAACATAGGACATCAGGGTGTATATATATACAATCTCCTTCCCCATAGCCTGAAAACGTAGAATCGAGGAAGTACATTTAAAAAAAAGTTCAATCTCGAAATAAGTGAGCAAAATAACATTGTGTAATAGGAATAATATATAATATAGGAATAATGTGTAAGGTATATAAATAATATAATGTTATATTAAGTAATATGATATGTAATATAAGCATTAAAATGGATTAAGAATGATATGTATGTATACAGTTAATTAATATAATATGTATCTAATTAAGGTAATAAAGTCAAATAATTATTTATTTATTTTTACATAATAAATAAAAAAAATTTAAATAAATAAAAAAAATTATACATAGATAAGACTTGATATCGATGGTTCAGTGACAAAATATAGTATCTCCATAAACCGTTACTTCGAGATACACCTCTTTAAATCTCTATGTAAATTTGATTTTAACGTGTTGAAATTATATGTAAATATCCTTTGGAACGGTATAAGTTAAAAGCCATATGTTCACATATATAAATATGGGTTCTCCTAAGTAGTTCACAACTCACTTTCAGATACAATGTCTTAGCTTTAAGTAAGTTTCGTTTCGGAGTTTTTTTTTTTTAATTTTGAAAGAAAGACGTATGCTTGAGAGTTACCTTACCATTTTTAAATTCCTTTCACTACCATAATTATAAGCGGAAAATATTGTTTGTGCAACAATGGAGGACTAAGCTAGCAGTGGATTGAGCCCGAGACCTCCGAGACCCCACCCTTTTAACCACTCGGCCACTAACTAAGTAAAAACAGAGTTCAAATTCAAGTTTACAAGCGGGTAAGAAGTCCCTGTAATATCTTAAAATGAAACGATTAAAAACACAGTATATTCAAAATGCGATATGCGTGAGAATAAATTAAGCTAATTTATTTCAGTGCTTTCCGTAATAAACCCATACAGGTATTGTCTATTTTAGAGAATAATTATCAATGCCAGTACAAGAAATATGCTTCAGACGAGGTGAAATATTACATGCAGTGGCATAGTCAACGCTAAGGCAAACCGGGAAGCGTCCCTAGGGACCATGCTGGAAAGCTCAATTGCGCATTAATTTTCATGTTTTCATGAAATACATACTTTTTTTGTTGTTGATTACTTTTTTAAATGTCTCAGTTTCTTCAATTAGTTGATACATGGCTGTAATGCATTAAGAGCTAAATCTAAAAAAATTGCCTGCGCTCTCACCTAAACTAAATTTACAAACTACAGAATCTTGGTACACAATTATAAATATTCTTTAAAAAAATGACCTTTTTGTTATTATTTACTGCGCCCAAATGAGTGGAAGCGAAATGTCATGAAAAAATCATTAATTTCTTTCAAATAATTAATCCACGTACACCCCGTATTATACACGATTTGCCGTCTTAATAAAATCATTCCTTATTAATTAAACGAAAACTGTTATAAACTTATATTTTATAATTGACGTGTAGCGAGTCTGTGCAAAATATTGTTCCCGGGCATGAAGTAGAAAGGGGGGTGAGGCAGTTGTCGATGTCGTCCGAATCCTTCCGACCGCGAACGAACTCAATGCACGGCTGGCCGCCGTGCCGCGGCCCGGAGTATTTGAGTTACCGACGTGCCAAGTTCACGGACCCCTTGAGTTTTTTAACAGTAAAAAAGCCAATTTGCACAAATATTAATTATGGTAAAACCGATGCAATGTTACACTATTGCTTTTTCCATCTTTTATACAACAACATGCCAAGTCTTGTAAACATTATGCAGTTTTCATTGGAGATCCATACCTGGCGAGCGCTTGTAATCGACAGAAGCCAATAATGCCAATGATGTCCGGACACAGAAATTTTACAGAGTAATAAATAAAAATTATAAATAATAATGGCCACATGTTGTTGCACATATTTCGATGGATGAAGTTAATTCCATTTATTTAAATCCATCTATTTTTATTTTTATTTATTTCTATTAGAAGGGATGTGTAACGGTTAAAAATTAAAAGTTTGCCAGGGGGCACAATAGTTTGTCCCTACGCTGCTGGTAATACATTCCGTGGTAACCTCTGTTAAGAAATTATGGTTCGGTAAGTTTATTTATAAAGTGATATCGTGATTATTAATTACCAGATTAATTTACATAATTAGTCATACCTGCCTGGGGGCTTAACCTTTGACATTCCGTTAATAATAACGTTAAGATATCTAACTAAATTATTACTAGAGCTTATGAAAAGTGATTTTTTTTTTATTTTTCAAAACAAAGGTGTACCTAATTGGCAGATCTTTTTTATAATTTTTTTATCTATCTTTGGTATGAAAATAACTAAAATTGCTGCTAAAGTAAACCGGTTTAAGAGGAACGGCTACGCTGCCTGTTTCATACAACTTAAATTTGCATTTAAGCCAAAATACCCATCCGAACCGAATAATATATTTTTTGAATTAAAGGTTTAGTAAATATCTAGTATGTGTGAGAAGTATTTTAATTAATTTTGTTTTAAATTATGAATTAGGCCCTGAAAAAAAAAACTTCTTTTTTTTAATTATCTTTTTTTATAATTTTTTTTTATAACTTTTAATTATTGCTATGTAAATATGATAATGTAAATAAAAATTAAAACAAATTATTTAATAAAAAAACGTTTCTTCGGAACGATATTTTAAATTATGTACAGTAAATTTGTGTTTCAACTTAATTGGTCGTTTTTAATTTAAGTTAAAGTCTCCCATAATGCTTATTTTAATTATTTTTAATTTATTTTATATTTCATTATATTTTCAAATCAGAGGGAGTATTTTTTTTTAATTGCCGTTAGCCCCAAATGATTGTTAAAGGTGCCACTAAAGTAGCGAAAAATCAATTCCTTATATCGCCTATATTTCATAATGTAAAACAAAAATAAATAAATTACTTCTAATCCGTATTAGATATTTTTTGGGGAAAAAATATCATAAGGTTTAGGTCAGTATTTTGGCCTCAAATCTAAAATTGAATTTTGTATGAAAGAGATTTTGTATAAAACGGGGAAATTAGCACTTTCAGAAAATTATTTCACATTTTACCTAGATATAATGAAATTTATTCTTCTCTTATTTTTTTCTCCCAACAAATTTTTCGCTTCCATTTTCGACAAGGTAATTTTCAATTTTCTGTGATTTTTCTCCCCGGAGCGCAATGTGACCCGGCGGGGCACACTGCACACAGCTCCAACTGACGTGGACTTCCTTTGAGATGACGGATCGTAAAAGCTTCCGCCAGCCGTCACAATAAAACACATCAAATACTAAACTTAGCGTATTAAAGACGAATGGAATCGTATCGTAAAAACCCCCTTCAAGATAAAAAACATTGTTTCAGAGGAAACGTGAATACTATGAATGAGATATGAATTATGATGGTACTATTAGTTTAGCCGTTCATCTTAACATTTATAACTGTAAAGGTCTACGTCACTGTTCAATATATAAATATCAACATGTTTCGGAAGCGAATCTTCCCGCATAATAATAATAAAAAATGGTAAATAATACTAATTATTATTATTATTAATAGTAATTACTATAATATAATAATAATAAATAATATAATAATATCATATATAGTTATATTAAATATAATATCGTCTTAACATTTATAACTGTAACGGTCTACACCACTGTTTAGTATATAAATATCAACATGTTTCGGAAGCGAATCTTCCCTCATAATAATAATAATAAAATGTTAATTATTATTTATGATAATTAATAATTATTATTAATAGTAATTACTATAATATAGTAATAATAATGAATATAATATAATAATATCATGTATAGTTATATTAAATGATACACGCAGTCGGCCCAGGCTTTTCCCTTTACAGAGATACCCAGTTTGCTCAGATTAGTGATACAAATGGAAAATGCTCTTCCTAATTCGAAGTTCAATGTTAAAATTAAGACTCAAAGTACGCTGCACTACAGTTGTCGACTCAGTTTTACAGAACGTCTTATTTTTTATTGTTGCGTAGTTCCCACTTTACTCACATTTGATGGCTGCTTGGCGGCGCGAGCACTCTTGCGGTTGTTTGCGCAACTATGAGCGATCTAGCGGAGGGATTCTAAATTTTCAGACCTCCTCTTTCAATTGATATGTTGATCATTAACATATGACCTTCAATTCAGGAAATATTGCTTTAAAAAATTGAGCTCATCATTTTGAATAACCATGTATTATCTTCGAATGGATAAACAAAGGATTTCAATGAGCAAAATGACGAAATCAATTTATATAATATGTAACGGAAGAAATCCTCAGTAGTGCCAAGAAAAAGATATGGATTACGTAAAGCTTTAACCTAGTTAGTCGAAGAGGTTGGACCTCGGTTTCCTCGGAAAACAGAATTAATTTTGATTAACATTTTTTTTATTTGATTTTAAAAATGTTATACGGGGGCTTTTTTACGAGGAAGAAATAAAAGAGTAGGAAATGAGAGGAAAGCATAATAAAAATAAAGGTATTCGGTGTGCTTTAATATAATATTTGCAGAGCCAACATTTAATGAAAAAATGGTATATAGAATCCCTCGTGATATTTCAAATTAAAAGCAAACGGAATATGAAAGAAAACCCGTACAGAAAACTGCACTACGAGAATATAAGGTAAACATGGATTCAATTAAGTCCCGGAAAAGTTTCTACTTTTATAGTGAGTAAAAAGACGCTTTTAAAACAGAAAAGCCTTTTTAAGACGTATTTCTGACGTACAATCAATCCACGCAACTCAAAATAAAATCATTGAAATCCGCCACACACACAGAAAAATGCATTCATTGAATCATCGCGTTTATATCAATCATACAAATGGTAGAACCCTTTTCATATATTATCATTCCTGCTTAAAAGATTTACTTGTAGGGGATCATATCTTAATGCTGATCATCACGAAAAGCATGATGATAAGCAAAGCTTTTTTTCTTCAAAAAGTTAAAAGCTTCCAATAGAATATTTTTTTCAGCAGCGCATTTAAAGAATTCTTTTCTACCGTGGGGTGAAAAAACCCTTCCGTTTTTGAGGCATCTATTTCACTGCGTCGTCTTTGCCAGGCCTGCCTTTAATCTAGCAGTGCAAACAGGGGCCGAAGGTTATATTTCTTTACGGGGCAGTTTGTCAATGTGAGTTGAAGCTTTGACATTTCCGTGCAAAATTTTAATTGCAGACATATTTAATATGATATACACAGGCTGGTAAAAATAATATGAATACATTAGAATTTTCACAAGGATCTGTACAATCATGACATGTTATAATTACGTTTGGTGAATTAGTAAATAATTATCTATCAATAATCTTTATAATGCCCAAACCAATTTCGTCCATTTATAGAGTGTTATTTTGGCAGATAATAAAAGAAAAGAAAAAAAAACATTTTTATTTGCTGTTTGAACTAGCTCTTTAAATCCATTTTGTTCCCGATGGGGAACAAAAATGAATTGTGCGGCTTGACTGGTGTAGTAAATGTGGTAAATACTCTCAGTATCGCCCTGGTGAAAGACCACCATTCATAATTGAAACATTGCTTGAAATTACTTTACCGTGTGTTGTGAGCAGATCTGAAGAACCAGATGCTTTTCCACCTGCCTATTTCCCATGTCCTTTGACTTCTCAATATCCTCCACCACATGACATACGAGTATTCTCACTAAACGGTTGGAAGAAGTAAGGACTTTTGTGCGGCATTATTATTGTTTTACTGCACTATTGTGCATAAAAAAAATATGAACACCACGTAAGAGCAGTAAGCTTCTTGGCTCTAGACCCAGAGATCGTGGGTTTAAACTCGGCGTGAGTAAATAAATGTATTTAATTTATTTTAGACGTGTAATTTTCCTGGTCAAATTTTAACATCCGTTCTCTTCGTTTTCGGTTTCTTCCCGTGGAATGTCTAAGATGGAGTTTAAGGAAAACGGTTCTAAAAAAAGAAGCCAATCCTTTTTACTATTGACATATTACGTAATTGAATAAATTCAGGGATAATAAGGAGCCCGCAGTTTCCCAGGAATATCTGGCATGATTAAGTGAATCACGACGAAATGGGCCACATCAGAAGTCGATTCAGGACTTTTTAGAAAACTTTTTTTATTTATTTTACAATAAGAAAATTTCCCTGAGGGCCTTCGAATACAACATGGCGGGTTCAATGTTTTTCATACTAATTTTAAAATGTTATAGCATCAGTTTAACATATAGGATTTCATTCAAACAACTCTTTAAACCTCACCGGCACTAATAATAAAAACAAACCGGTGCTATTTTCAGGGAAACCGGTCTAGTGATTTTCGAGAAAATCCAGGACACGCAGACAAACAATCATTTTCATATGTAGAGATTTATATCGTACGAGGAGAATTTGAGAGTAAATAACTAAAGCACCCGGCTTTGCCCGGGGCTATGAATGATATGGAAGAAAGTTATGAGGTTTTGACGTCTTAATCTTAATTTCTTGTATTTTTTCGGCATTCACTGTATAGCAATTTCTAGACATTTTGTTTGGAAGTTTTAATTTACCATGTACTTTTGCTATTTTTGGAAATAGCAAAAGTACATGGTAAATTAAAACTTCCAAACAAAATGTCTTAATCTTACCCCAGTGGCGTTCAGTAGGCATGGACAGATTCATTCGTAGTAGTGACTTATTCCCATCTTGCGAATTTATTCATTTTTTCATTTCTTTAATTAAAAAAAAAAACCTACCTTCGACCAAATATGACATCGATGCACCCCAAGATTCTAACCTACTGATTACTACGGAAATTCTCTACTGACACTGATGGCTTGGCCGAGATGGGACTAATGGCAAACTTTTTCGCCGCGGGCATTGAGGAATGAATTAGGAACTTCTGACTGGTGTCTTGCAGTGACTTAACTAACTTGCTTCCTACGAACCTTGTACGGGCAGATTCTATATCGATATACCAGAGTCGTAGTGCCTAGACGTCACAATTGAATATGGAACACATTTCTTGATACGTTGAATGATGGAATACAGACTGCGATAGCGAATACGGATGAACTCAGAAATACTGACTGGGTGACTTGCAGCGGTTTGCGTGCAGGAGAATACGCGGGCTTTGGACAAACGATGACCTATGGATTTTTATGGATTACGGCAGAATATGACAATACCTCCGGCGACTCTTTGCTGCACCGCTCATTTGTTTCCATGCCGTGATTATTGTGCCGCGCGTTAGAAATACGGTTGCAAGGCCTAAATTATCAAGAATTAATCAAGTGTCAAATTGAAAATTAGACCAAGTACGTCATGAGATTGAATTTATTCATTTGATTAATTCACTCCATTTCGCCCATGTCTAACGTGCAGTCCATAAAGCCTAAAAAGCCTTGCCTACTCTAAAATTATCCGAACTTGAAAAACTTCACACAGCCAACCTTTAGCCATAGGGTAATACACGCGGCTGCTTAACCCCTTCCCCTACCCCTACCCCTACCAACCCCACTGCAATGTTTCATCAAGCTCGGAATAAAATTGTAAATTTGTAAACAAAACAAATAAAGTGCCCGGGGCAATCTTCATAGATATGTTTGTAAGTTATAGAGATCAATGGAATATTAACCAGTAATTTGTACACGAATTTATAGTACCTAAGCTCTCTGAATTTACCTGAATTGTGAGATTCGCTTTATAAATCCGTATCTTTCGTTCGTAGGGGTGTTTTCGTGTGACAAGGGTGTCGCGCACAGCAGGGGCGGGGACGCAGAAGGGGTAAGGGGCGGCATAGCAGTATAGCCTTTATTGCCCAGCTCGCCATAAACATCGCAGTAACACTCCGAATGCGTGAAAAGATAATTATTTTTATACTACCCCGTAATTAATTAAATTAGGGAGACTTTGTATGTAGCTCTGCCTCTGCGTTTATAAACGGTTTCATAATGTATCATGACACTTTAATTCTTGGCATTAAGCACGAACTAGTCTTAATATGGTTATGACATATGAAGCTGAAATGGTTTCTTTGTACTGAAAACATTCATAGCTATTTCGATTTATTCACAGAATCATAAATAATAATAATAGTAATAAACAATCTTTTTTTTTAAATAGCTGTCTCTTGAATTTATTTTGCTATTCGCATTAATAATAAAAATAATTTATTTGTAAATTTCTAATATAAAATTGTTATTTAATGTTTTATAATATTTTTTTATTAACATTTTTTGATTAATTACTAACCTTTAAACAATTTTTTTTATTAATTGATAAACTAAAGTTCTTAAAAACTTAAGACAAGATTTTTGTGCATAGCGCAAAGGGTAACAATTATTATTTTATAAACAATAATTATTAGCCTGAAACACTCATCCAAATTGAAAAAAACCTTTCCGAGCAAAGATAAATGTCGCCGACAGGACTCGAACCTGCACCCTTCTGATGTCCGGTCAGATGCTCTACCGTTGAGCTACGTCGGCTTATCGCAAACATCGTTACAAGCCTTTCTCATACTAATAAAGTTGGTTGTTTACAGGTGAAAATATAATAAAAACAGTAATTATTGAATGGAACACTAGTATATATTGATTAACTTGGCGGGTTTGCGATAAGCCGACGTAGCTCAACGGTAGAGCATCTAACCGGACATTAGAAGGGTGCGGGTTCGAGTCCTGCCGGCGACATTTTATCTTTGCTCGGAAGGTTTTTTCAATTTGGATGAGTGTTTTAGATTAATAATTATTGTTTATAAAAATAATAATTGTTACCCTTTGCGCTATGCACAAAAATCTTGTCTTAAGTTTTTAAGAACTTTAGTTTATCAATTAATAAATATTTGACAAGTCAAAGCAATTTTCACCAATAAAATTTAGACATAATTTGTCTCGACGCCATCTATTTGAGGGATTTAGCCGTTACAAGCCTTTCTCATACTAATAAAGTTGGTTGTTTACAGGTGAAAATATAATAAAAACAGTAATTATTGAAGGAAACACTAGTATATATTGATTAACTTGGCGGGTTTGCGATAAGCCAACGTAGCTCAACGGTAGAGCATCTGAACGGACATCAGAAGGTTGCAGGTTCGAGTCCTGTAGGCGACATTTATCTTTGCTCGGAAAGGTTTTTTTCAATTTGGATGAGTGTTTCAGGCTAATAATTATTGTTTATAAAAATAATTTTTTTTATGATTGTAATGTATCCATTCCTACATTATTGTGTGCTATTTTTATCATTTGTCTATACTTGACATTATTATTTTTTAGTATTTTATATATTCCTGATGAAGTATGCATCGCTTTCGAAATATGTAGATATTTGTGCATATTAATAAAGTGGTGAATAAAAAGTAAATTTTTAATTAATTAATTAATAATAATAATACTTGGATGACTTGTATAGCACGGTTATTGTGAAAAATCACCTCAAAAGCGCTGTACAAATACTCTTTGCTAAGGTTTATCTTAATATGTGCAAGCAGATATAGAAACATACATGCCTTGTAGGTCACTCCAGATTAAAATGTTAAATCAATTCAATCTTTCCATGAATTATCAGTTGAGAAACCCTGTATCTGTCGATGATGAAATTATTGTACCTTGAGTTGATTTTTCCAAAGAATGGCGCTATATAAATTATTAAAATATTATTATTATTACCTACTAAAAGTATTTTGAAAATTTATTTACCATTTATTTAATATCAACAGTATAAATATACTATAAACAATAATTACATGTCACGGTTAACTGCAAGCATAAAAATGTAGGATAAATAATTTTAAAAGGGTATCTATTAAATGTGGAATTATGTCGTACAATGACATCAGAGAGAAAATATTGTTTTTTTTTTTAATATTTTTTTTTATATGAATACCACACAAGAATCCCAACTGCTACCAACCGTCTGAAGCCAGTGAGACTATGGCATCCTGGATTGGGGAATGTTGTGAGGCTGAAGGTATTGGGGAGAGGAAGAAGAAGATGAGAAAATACCTGGCTATTCAGATCTGGTCACCAAACACGGCTAAAAGCCATTTTTAGCAACGTTTTAATTCTGAATGGTGGTCTTTCAGCAGGGCGATACTGAGAGTATCTTCCACTCTGGAACGTGCGCAAATATACTATATATTATTTTAAAATTAATTAATTGTGAAACAGCACCAACTAATTTTATTAAAATTTACTTGCGCACGCCGGGATTCGAATCCGCAACCTTCGGATTCATAGTCGAGAGCCTTACCCTTCGACCATGTTGTGAAATGTAAATAAAAAAAAAATAAAAAAACGAATCAATCCGAATCATAAATTCACTAATATCGTGTTACGAAAACCTGACAACTTGAATGGATGATTTATTAAATGAAATAGAAAACGTTTGACGTTTTAATATACCTAATTATTTTTTATTTTTTTATTGTCGTTTAATGCAGTGCACCTTATTGATTGAACTAGGGCAGGGGTCGGCAACCTTTTGGGTCGGAAGAATCCAAAATTACAATTTACAAAATTTAAAAGTTTTTAAAGAGCCACAATTTTTTTTCTTGCAACAATAAATAGCATTGCGTATGGAACTAAAGAGCCGCAGCTTCACATCCAAAGAGCCGCATGGGGCTCGTGAGCCGCAGGTTGCCGAACCCTGAACTAGGGGAATATAATTAACTTTCCAAAAATATTTTCTGCAAAATAAATAAAAACAATGATGCGTTAAGGAATCGGGAATCAATGCTCCTAGGATGGATTAAAAATTGTATTACGATCACTGGGTTTGGTTAGGTGGGATTAAGATGGGCAAGGTTTGGTTGGGTTAGGCTAGATAGCATATTATATATATTACAATATATGATAATATACCGGTAACAACATCTTAGAAAACATAGTCTGTCATCAAATCTCCCTCGTATGCCAGTGTAAACTTTTAACAAGACTGATGGTGTTTCTGATTAAAATTTTCTTGCAAAGAAAACAGCAAAATGCACAGCGTGTAGACGTTATTTTCTTTGAAAAGAATATTGTTCAGTACTGATTGGATGACTTTTGCTCATACGCTTTGTTTTAACAACATGATGTGCGGGATATATAGAATTTAAAATGAGAAGCGTCGAATACCCGAGCGTTCAGTGACTTTTCCTTAGATTTTCACATTTTTTGTCAAGAAAAAAAATAACTTGGCTATTAAAAAAATTATATTTTTGAAATAGTTAGTAGATACTTGATGGTGAAATTCCATCGCAATGAGTATAATGAAAGTAAGTGGAATAAACTTTTGTATTGGTTTTATTATACTATATAGGTATAGGAAGTTAATAATTGATAGGATGTGGAATATCTATACATGTACGTGTACCTATATATATATACGAGTATAAACGATATCTCTGTATTATTCTTTAGGCATTATATTTGCCCTGACGAAACCGAATCTAACCAAACCGGTTGACGTAAAAATATAATAAATCGGTGGTTTATTACAAAGTGTTTATTTTATTTAAGAAACATTTTCTTTAAACCACTATTTAATATATAATAATAATAATAATTGGATGATTTGTATAACGCCGTTTTTTGTGAAAAATCACCTCAAAGGCGCTGTAAATATCAACATGTTTCGGAATCGAAGAATATATGTATATATATGTTTACTTTGTATCCTTAAAAGGGATGTTTCACTTCCAAAACATGTTGATTTTTATATATTGTATAATGGTTTACACAAAATATTTCTTAGTCATTTGAATAAAAATATTAATTTACAACTGCGTTATTGTGTGAAAGGGGAATCCACCCTTAAATTTGTTTTTAAGATTAACATTATTTTATGGATAGTTAAATTTAAAATCTAACTTATTGAATTTCACTTTCAATAGATAGCAATTATAGAGATCGCTTGGAGCAGGTAGCGTAGTCCCAGCCTTAGTTTGCTTTTTTGTTAGACGTATACCTAATTTTATATATTTATAAAGGAATTAATAATTACTTTGTAATCACAACTTTATTAAAATATATATATGTCAACATGTTTCGAAAGCGAAGTAATTAAAATTTGAAAAGTAATTTGTAATTCATTTATTAATAATGTCGCTATTACTATTATTGAAACATTAAAGCTCACGGGATTTTTAGGATGAAGTTACAATATAAAAATTTATCAAATAAATATTAATGGCAAGATTACCATTTTAATAATTAATATTTTTCTTTCAATTTTATTCTTTGTTGAAATCAATTTATTTTCATGTATGGCTGCACTCTTCTGGGAGATCATCAGTTTTAACTCAGTCGACTATTAAATACACAATTCACATTAAGAGGAACGGCTATGGGGCCTGTTTCATATAAAACTTAATTTTGGATTTGAGGTCAAAATACTCACCTATACCTAATGATTTTGTTTTCATAAAAAAGTATAGTAAGTATCTAGTAGGAATTAGAAGTAATTTACTTATTTTTGTTTTAGATTATGAAATATAGGCCATTAAAGGAATTGGTTTTTCACGATTTTAGAAGCAATTTTAAAAATTATTTTGGGGCTAACGTTGATTAGAAAAATGTTACCCCATCTGCTTTGAAAATATAATGAAATATAAAATTAAAAAATATATTAAAATATGCATTATGGTGGACTTTAATTGAATTGATAACGACCAATTTACTTTGGAACACAAATTTGCCGTACATAATTTTTTTTAAATGTTTTGTTTTTATATTTTTATTTACGTAATCATATTTTTACGTACCAAACATTTTAAAAAAATTTTTAAATACAGTAAGCTCGGAAATAATTTTCTAAGTTGCCTCTAAAATTATGACAATTGATTTTTTTTCATGGTATATACTTCATAATTTAAAACAAAAATGAATAAAATACTTCTCATATGTACTAGATATATACTAAACCTTTAATTTAAAAAAAAATATATCAATCAGTCTGGATTGGTATTTTGGCATTAAATTCAAAATTAAGTTATGTATGAAACAGGCAGCGCAGCCGTTCCTCTTAACTGCAACTCTTTCAAATATGTAGCATTCGTCAGGGATTAAAGATTAAGTAAAGATTTTAAAGCTTCATTAGATCACAATAATATGCTGAACGACATCACAAATTTATATCAAGTGTCAACAAAAAGCGTTTTTTCTAACGAGTTTTAAAAACACCATCTGTACCAACATTCTAAATTCAATTTCATACATGGCGAAAACTTTCAACCTTTAACCGGATATAGAAGTTGGGAGCACACAAAAAAATTTACAAATGTAGTAAAAGATGGGTAAATGAAAATAATAATATTTCATAACGAATACAGTTTGTACAGTTACGTGTACGTGAGTACAGTTTAGAAAACAAAGTATGCCTTAAATTTAGGGAAAAATATAATAAATTTTGAGCCAACTCCATTATTTGATGAAACCCACACAAGCTTAAAACATTTCAAACGCCCTTGGGGTCATTTTTTTCACACGAAAATAGCGTTTTAAATTTTGTCAAACTATTAACCCTTACCACTCGTTTGTCGGGTGCCAGCCGACATCACTATTTGTACTATTTGTTATTTTAACCCACACAAGTTTAAAACATTTCAAACGCCCTTGGGGTCATTTTTTTCACACGAAAATAGCGTTTTAAATTTTGTCAAACTATTAACCCTTACCACTCGTTTGTCGGGTGCCAGCCGACATCACTATTTGTACTATTTGTTATTTTAACCCACACAAGTTTAAAACATTTCAAACGCCCTTGGGGTCATTTTTTCACACGAAAATAGCGTTTTAAATTTTGTTAAACTATTAACCCTTACCACTCCTGCCTGGTGCCTGCCGACATCACTATTTGTACGCTACAACTCAGTTGTCGGCTGGCGGCCGACAATATAAGACGTGCCCGCGCGGTGTATTTTCACGTGCAGAACTTGACACGTGACGTTGTTTCTTGTGATTATTCGATAAAAAAAAATTCACGTTTTAATAAGATTTTGACTGTATTCCGTATTTGTTTTACTATAAAATTTATCCTTTTTGTAACTGCCTATCAATAAATTAATATTTTGACATTATTTAAATTAGAGTTGGCTGACAGCAAATATTAAAAAGTAATGGAGTGGTAAAGGTTAATATTATTATTATGTATTATCCTTTTCCTGGCCAAGATTTAAAGCAGTGATTTTATTGTTCTATCACGTAGTATAATTTCAGATAAGATTTTAAGTATACTGCTTAAGGAGATCCACTGAAATCACGCACTTTTTATGCAGGTGGTAAAAAGGTTGAAATTCCCTTTTAAAAAATGCGTATTTTATTTTATTCTGTAAAGCTCAGTCATAATTATTCAAATGTTTTTCGGTCATGTTCTAAGAAACTTAATTTGCCACAATGGACAATACGATAATATCGGAAAAGGGGTACGCAATTAGGAGATTTTGCACTTCTCTTTAGGTCTGATTCTGTAATTATTTCAAAGCTTATAATAAAACTCAGCAAGGTGTATTAGTTCTACTTGCAGTATTTAACGGTGAGAGGGACGTCGGAGAGTTATTATTTATTGATTCAAAATAATGATAGTATTATTACGCAATACGATAAACATAATATTTTTAAATAGAAAAATATTTATTAAATATTTTATAAATTTACATAGGCTTAGCATTTATCAAAATCCAATCAGAAATACTTCCTTTTTCTGACCGTCCCATTGTATGTTTTACAAAATATTTAAAATACAAATATAATTTTTAAATGTGAGAAAAATATGTTTAATCATTTATCGTTGCGTTTTTGCAAATAAACGCAACGATAAATAATTAAACATACCTTTCTCCACTTTAAAAATCTATGTCCACTAGAAAATATTTTGTATTTAATAAATATTTTTCTATTTAAAAACATTAGTTTTATCATATTGCTAAATAATACTATTATTATTTTGAATTAATAAATTTCTCCCCCTTAATAAAGTTATCTATTATGTTTCTCGGACGTCAATTTTTCAAACCAAAAAGATATGATTTTTAATTACTTTCCATTGGATCATCTTAAAGGTAAAGTTATTCACAGCATTTCATATCTAGCGAAATTCGTTAAAATAAACGAAAACATCACCAATTACTTGGTATTTTTTATTTAACAATATTTCAAGCAATAGTGGGGGCCGGGTATTATATCACCCGTAAAGTTTCCCCATAAAGCGTTCAGGTTCCCCATAACTCGGGTATTCTCCGCCCGCCGGTTACCCAGATCCCCAGTTCCCCAGTTCCCCAGTTCCCCAGTTCCCGGGTAGGGACTTATTAGCAGGCTGCAAATTAGGAGATAACACGAATAGCACTCTGAACCAGATCAAGCACTTCAAATAAAATCAATGGGTTAATTTTTAAACTAGGTTTGTCATACTGAAAAACATGGCTTCAATATAATTCAGTTTCAAATGTATTTACTTGGTTTTGTTTTTATTGAGTTATGACATAAAAATAATGTAGTACTTTAATATTTTAAATACTCTTTTTTATTATGTGATTTGATTAAAGAATTACGTTTATTTACATATATATTTCCTTTTTAATATCGACTTTCCATGAACAGATTTTTTTACGTCATCGAACATTACATATTATGGTCTCACTTCACTTCAAAACTTTGTATGTGAAGGTAGATATTAAATATAAAATTTATGATATGGATGTATTTGACAATAATCTGAACTTGGCATATAAAAAATAAAAGTGTGAAGTATTCTTAGAGTAACAATAAGAAAGTCTTTATTTCTATCTAGTTATAAATTATTGTTAACTGTAACATTATACGTTTTTAAAAATTTATTTGTTATTAATATTAAAGTTGATTTTGTGAATTTGGGGATATTGTATTATTTCTCACGATCAAGTGAATCAAATACTTGAGACGGGTCATGTGAGAAGTCGGAATAACACAAGAGAATGTATGAAACGTTGTATGAAAGTGAATGAAGCAATAAGTGTATACCAAGATCGAGTTGTTTGGCGGTCCGTCCTCTCTGCCTACCCCTTCGGAGAAACGGCGTGATGGTTAGTTAGTTACTCTTATTTTCTGTTCCTATATATTCCTGTGTATTTTTAACTTTGGTGCAGTTTGTTTTTATTTCAAGTCAAATTTTTACATGCAACCAACTTTTGTGCAAGTTTATGTATTATTTTTATATTTTATATGTAAAAAATTTTTTATTACTTATACGTAAAAGACCAATGGGTGAATAAATAAAACGAAATATTTTAAGACAGCCACAAGTATTAGGTGATACAAGAAAAAGCATAAGTTCATATTTTTTACTTGATTTGTGTTTCACATTTAAAAAATTATGCTTTTCTTATAATTTTTGTATTATAAACTAAAAATAAGTCATTTTAAAATTAAATACCGCCACGAATTAACTGTTTCAAAATTAGAAATAATTAAAAACTTTAAAATATTAAAGTAATTTTAATAGCAATAATACAATGAAATAGAAAAATACCGGAAAAGAAGACATTTTTAAAAAAAAAATGCCCAATTGCTGCCCACCAAAATAGCGAATTCCGGTTTTGATGCACGTTCGGGCACCGTTCGAAACTGTATTTATGTTGTGTGAAATATAACGTAGGTTTTTTATCTCCATATGTGCGTTTCGGAATTTGGATCGCGCTGTGTTCCTATTGGTGGAATTTTTTTACGATAGAGTCTTGGCGCGCTGCTTGGGAATTTGTACTGGCAAATACAATGAAGTATGGTAGTGGGGCGCTGTTCAAACTGTGGTAATATTATAACACAAGCGAGTCTTGTTCGCTGTAGTTTTTCTTTGGGAGTTTACTGCATAACCGCTTATTAGAAAAAACTGTCACTTAATGTAAGAATTTGTACGCCAATAGAGAGAACTGGCTCTGGAGCTTGGCGTAAGAGTTAAACATCTGGGGTTGTACAAATAATGTATCTTAAATACTAAGATTGTGTAGCATTAATAGATATGAATACCGTTTGAATTAATGAACTTACTGATCTTTGTTGATAATGTTAAGAGTGTGCAGTTTTCTAAAAGGATTTTACTATTTATGAGGTAAAGCTATCAGTGAAATCACCATTCTGATTAATCTTTACTACGAATTGGCTTACATTATGAAAAAAAAAAGCTTTGAATAAATTGAAGCTTTTCTTATGATTTCGGTTGATTGGAATTAAAGTAAAATTGTTAAAAATGCGTTATAAAAAATACTCGTAAAAGTGTCAAGTACTTTTTTTTTCTTATTATTAGGAAATTATGAATGCTACGCTATATCTAAGATTATTTTGACAGTTTTTCTTGATTAATATTTTTTTCTTTCTTACAAAATTTTTCAGAAAATACATTTTAAAAATCGCGTTTTGCGCTTACATCAAACATTTCGAGTCTTCCCTTGCCAAGCGATTTTCATTCATATTACCTATATTCGTGGTGACATAAGACACACAGCTTGTAGCAGTCTGATTGGCTTTTATATACTTCCTAAGATTAAACGAAACGTGATACGCCCTCACTGATGGCTCTAATTCAAATATTTTATAAAAAAGCACTTTTAGCAATAAATTGTTTTTTGGCAAGTGAACATACAAAATGAACATATGGAGTAGAATAAATTATAACTGTAAGTTTAAGGCTCAAATCCTTCTCGAGACCAATATATTATTGTAAAACTATATCTACAGTATTATTATAAGTTTCCTGAAGGACTTGAGCTTTAAATCTACAGTAACATTTTGTTTCATTTGATATTCCATGTGTGCATCCGCCAATAAATAATTAATTTCAATATTTAAAAGCATTACGTTCCAAAAGTATTTTTATTAAAATATTTAAATTAGCGTCATCAGCACGTTTTACGTTTCGTTTAGCGTTACATGCTTTATTTACTTAAAATGGTTACGAATCACGTGACAATACGTGATTTCCTCTTACTACCGTCATCATAAGCGGAAAATCTTGCATGTGCAATGATGATGATCATATTTAGCAGATGATTGAACTCAGGCCCTCTGGTAGGAACCCAACACTTTGGACGACTACGCCACTAACCGATGTTATACGTTTAAAACCCCAACATTTCTTTTGAATTTCGCCCCCCAGATCAGTCTTTTTGTATCGAAAATTTTACTTACATTTTTTTAAAGTATGTGAAAACCCGTGTGATGATATTTACTAAATTATTATTTTTTTTTAATATACGTCACAACATGTGCCATTAACATAGAGGTATTAGAAATGTAAATACGACAACAATAACAACAACAAAAAACCAAATAATATAAGTTTAACAAATATTAAGAAGTATAAAAATATATACAATACCAAAAAAATAGAGCATAAAAAGTATAAAGAATGAATGAATAATTAAGTATAAAAACATGTAATAATAAAAAGTGTAACAACTCGTAAAAATACAAAGTATAAAAAACTTGAAAAAATATACACTATAAAAATTTATAAAAAGATAAAGTGTAACAACTAGTAAAAAATATAAACAATAAAAACGTGAAAAATATACAGTATAAAAACTTGTAAAAAATATGAACTATAATAACTTGTAAAAATATAAAGTATGAAAACTTGTAAAAATATAAAGTAAAAAACTTGTAAAAATTCAAAGTATAACAACTTGTAAAAATATAAAGTATAAAAGCTCATGAAAGAAATGACATTGCAGAAAACTTAATTCAGCTTTATTGATAGGTTACGGTAAGTACTGAGTTACTTTAAATAATTCGTTATAATATCGGACTTTTACAAGGGAGAAAAAAAACAGTGGTGGTGTCCATTTGGCTAGACATTACTAACCCTGGAAGACTAATCTCAGTCGTTTCGACTAATACTACGTGCATTTTATTGTGTATGACTCTTAAGAATGCGCCGATTACGCTAGTTCTCCGAGCCAACTCAGTCGCCGACGAGGGCTTGCAAGGAGTGATCGCGCTACGGAGGTAAGCGCCGCCTTTCCCTATACACGACACCCTAATTAGTCCAGTTTGCGGAGAATACAAGGCATAGGTATAAATGTGTCGATTGTATCTAAGATTATTATTTTTAATGTTTTATAAGAAAACTAGCTGATGTGTACCCGGCCTTGCTAGGGATTTAGTACATATTTCTTTTAAATTAAAATTATGAAGTTATGAATTCTTGCTTGTCGTTTGGGTGCAATAATTGATTTGATAGCGAAAGTATGCCTTGTGAGGACTATTACTATCTCTAAACAAAGAAACATTCATTTGAAAATTTTATTTCATTCCAAACACTTTTTTTTTTCAAAATATGTCTAAATAATAAAGTTCTTAAGTAGGTGCATACTTGTGCTTTCCACTTTGATAATATTCTACCCAAACAAACCTTCTTCTTGGTTGACCATAGTGGTATATCTATGGACTGACCTCAATACAACACGGCGGGTTCAATGTTTTTCATACTGCTTTTAAAACGTTATACCAGCAGTGTTACATATTGGTTTTCATTCAATCTACCCTATAAACCTTCTCGGTACTAATAAGAACAGACTGTGCTATTTTCATCAAAACCGAATAATTTTCGAGAAAATCGAAAACACAGACAAAAAATCATTTTTATATATAGATATAATAGAGTTTTAAATTTTAGAGAACGTCAAAAGAAAAAAACTTTTATTTACGTTAAATATCTTGAAATTTATGTCACCGGTAATTTTGATCTCGAAAAGTTGTTGGCTTAAGGATAATAAATTTTTATTTTAATAGGTAATATAAATAAATTACACATGTTTAATCCTTTATATAAATTTGTTTTATAAAATAACACGCAGGTTTGAAATCATAAACAAAAAATGTATTTTTGAGGCTATCGACCCTATAATTGTTAAAGTCAAATTGTATAAGATTAGTTCATTAGCTACCCAATAGCTTAAATCAAATGTACCATACTTGACAACCCAACCGAAGTGTTATTGTTATACTTAATTCTAATAAATTACATCTACCTAATATATAATCATTTTCGATGGTGTTCAGATGCACCCATGCATACACACATATTTTCGTTACTTTAAAGATATTGAACAAAAACGGCTGCAAACTTTTGTGGAAACAAATAATGCCCAACATTTTTGGAAGAAACTTAAAAAAATTTAAAACATTGCACTTATTGCACAATATTAACGGCCTCCATGGTCGAGGGGTAAGGCTCTCGACTACGAATCCGAAGATCAAATCCCGGCGTGCGCAAGTAAATTTTAATGAATTAATTTGTGCTGTTTCACAATTAATTCATTTAAAAATAATATATAAATAGTATATTTGCGCACGTTCCAGAGTGGAAGATACTCTCAGTATCGTCGTGGTGAAAGACCACCATTCAGAATTAAAACGTTGCTTGAAATAGCTTTTAGCCGTGTTTGGTGAACAGATGTGAATAGTCAAGAATTTCCCTACCTTCTTCTTCCCCTTCTCCTTCCCCTCCCCAATACCTTCAGCCTCACAACATTCCCCAATTGAGGATGCCATAGTCTCACTGGCTCCAGACGGTCGGGAGCAGTTGGGACTCTTGTGGGGTATTCATATTAAAAAAAAATGTTGTCCTATTACCATTAAAGTAGGTATTTGGCTTCATAATTGCATAGTTATGTAATTGACAACAGTTGATAAATAATTAGTCATATTATAGTAGGTGTGCAACGGATTGCATGGAATCATTTTGGCATTCAGCGCAGTTAGTCTAGCAGTGGCATAATCAATCTGGGTTCTGCGCTCATCCACCCGAGTGATAACTCGATGATTAACACGTGGATGGGCGCGTGAGTCGATTGAATTAGTTATACACGTGAAGCATATTGCAATTTCATATTAAGGCAGGCATGTTAAGTATGTTTAGAGTCGGTAGTGATGAAGTGTGGAAATATGTTGCAAATTTATGAAATAAAGAGAAACTAATAAGTTTCTGTACTGAGTTTTTTTATTATTTTTTTTAACAATATTTGATGTACTAGGTAAATGCTATCGATGTAGAAGTTCAAAAGACACAACACAAATTAACTCGGTACTCTGATGGCACTAGGGTATATAAAGATGCAGTTTGTGTCAATTTTTATTCTCTTCCTAAAAATGTGGTATATTTTTTGGTAGTGAACGAATATAACAGCGAGTATAACATCATGTTGCAAAATGAATATGTTTTTATAGTAACATCTATTGCATAAAACTACATTTATTCATAAATATCTGAGTTAATGATGAAGGGTTGTATTGTATTATCAAATACGGGTATGCCACTTTTGATATAAAATTCTTGTAAATTACCGTTCATAGTGACTAGTCAAATCAATTCCAAAACATCACTTGATCCTGTATAATGTGTCAAATATCATTATAGTACAAACATATTATAATTAGGTAATTTTGCGTTTGTTTTATGAATTTCTAGGAATGCGTTTCATGGTGTATTTTTTAAATTGAATATAAATCGATTTTAGTAATGTTATTATTAGGTTCTGCGGGTATCTTAGATTTTTTTTATTTTTATGATGACAGCTGTAAATAGAATCACATAAATAAGTCGTCTCAACGTGACCTACCCACAGTTTTAAAATGGCTTTTAACGCAGAAACAACTGTGACAATAATAAAAAATGAAAATACTTACAGAACTTAATAATAAAATTATTAAATTTGAATTACAATAAATATATTTTTAAAGTATTAAATAGAGTTCTACGAACTAAACACAAAAGCAATTAACATGTTATTAATATTATTAAGTTATTTCAATTTTTCTACCGTTGAAAATACTTTTTTTTAATTTCTCATAAATATAAATAATTATAATTCCACGTATACTACAAATGAACTTCCACAATGAAATCACAAAAACGGATTATTAATTTTTTTTTAAATTGCTATTCTAAATAATATAATAAATAAATGAAGGTTTACCATCAGCTGTTGTGATGAGGACCAGTCCTAGGAGAAGAACCGTTGTCCCAAAGCGAATAGCACTCGTCTCCACCTCTTCCGTCATCTTTCAAACTGTCAACTGTCAGATCTTATCTCAATTCAACCGTCAAAACTCGCGACAGTACCACTGACTAACATCCTCATTCCGTCTCTGATCGTCAATCCCTCATTTGAGAAAACATTGTTCGATCTCTTTGAAAATTTTAATACGACACTGTGTATTATTATTTCTTAAAGCAAACATCTTTAAAAACGCCGGTTCTAATTAATACTGTAATGGATTGATTGATTTCGAAGAGGCGTTTAATTGGCAATCTTCGTTTTCAAAACAATCTAAAACAGTACTTAAAAACAGTGGTAAGATGTGAGTTATATTTCTTTGAATTTAATTATTTAAGTAGAATGTTTAATTGTTCATATAGTAATAGTTGGGTTGATCGAATAACTTGCTTCAAGTGAGGCTGTTGAGGTTTGGGCGGTCGGTATTAAGTCCCGACTTATTATTATTGTGTCGCGCGATGTGTGGGGGTAGTTTTAGTGACAATTGACACAGCCTTCGCGCCGGGGGATGGAACTGGACTGGAGAGAAAAGGTTTTGTTGCAGACAATCAGCCAAATAGGGGTGGCATTGTGCGCATGAGCGGCTAGACTCCTCCCCGCCGGCCTTTCACTCGGCTATAATAATAATTAAACTAAGACTGTATCCTCAATAGGTCAGCGTTTTGCGAAGGTTTTGTGTCTGCCGACATTGTTTTGGCGAGATTTAATAGAGTTAATGAACGGTGGTCAATTGCCAATGGTTCTGCTGTCCGGCGTTTCTTTTGTATCGGTTAATAGTTTTACTGAACTTTTGTTAGTTAAATACCCTTAATATAAGTTTGTTGTATCGAATAATTAATGTTTTGAATTAATTTAACAGTATTCACAAATTACCTTCTAAAACTGAAAAAAATTTCACCAATATGGAGAAGCGGTCCTTAATTATTGTCGTTTTAACAATAACTTTGTTACAACGCACTGTTTGCAATAAATAGATTCTTTAAAAAAATGAAAATACATAATAGAAAGCATCAATGAAATTAACATTTATCTATCAATCATATTTAAGTCATGATTTACACAAGACATTTCAATAATATACTTGGATAGAGCATTCTGATGGTCTCCAATTGCATTATTGCAATTATACAAAATACCTAAATTTATACCTTTTAGAGTGATTTAAAATTTAAAATTGAAAATACGTGAATTTTGTCCAATTCACGACACATGTGTTTTGATATGGACACCGTGTAATTAGAATCAGTCAATAAAACAATTATTTATACAGACAAATACATAGAAATCAAATTTATTTGATCATTAGGGAATTTTTTGTATTTAATTCCTGGAACTCCATTTAATTGATTTTTTTATTTAATTTAAACCAAATTTAATAATGTTATTATTAAGTTCTGGGAGTATTTTTAGTTTTTATTATTATGACAGCTGTTTCGGAATTTAAGGTCATTTTCAAATTGCGGTTGATCTACATTGTAACGACTTATTTATATTTTAAATAAAAAATGTTTTTGTTTTAAGCCACTTTATTTTTATACGTATTTATGCAGTCGACCGGTTTCGGTTGGACTCAACCTTCTTCAGGAATGTACACATATAAACTGTACAACTATTATATGTGTACATTCCTGAAGATGGTTGAGTCCAACCGAAACCGGTCGAATGCATAAATATGTATAAAAATAAAGTGGCTTAAAACAAAAACATTTTTTATTTAAATTATAATGTCAAGCCACAAAGTGATTGCTTCCTTCGATTAACTTATTTATATGTTTTTATTTTAAACAGAAAATATTTTCACCGCTTCTCCGTAAGTTCACATCATAAAAATAATATAACACATTTAAATAAATCAATTAAGAAAACGTTATCATTTAAATACGGGGAAACATATTATAAATGTAAGAATCTCACAGAACAGAGAATTTTAATTATTTTCTAAATAAATCTAAATGAACGAAGAAAGAGCTGTCACAATAAAAAAAACTAAAAATACTTGCAGAACTTAATAATAACATTATTAAATTTGATTTTTATTAAATTTAAAAAAAAATTATCGCAGAAGATAATATTAATAATTCTCAAATGAAATATGATATTTCTAGGTATTTCCCAACCTTCCTTTTCCCCTTCTCCATTCCTTCCCCAATACCTCCAGCCTCACAAGATTCCCCAATTGAAGATGCCATAGTCTCACTGGCTCCAGAAGGTTGGGAGCAGTTGGGACTGTTATGCAGTATTCATATTAATAAAAAATAAAATACAGAAAAAGAAACAGAAAATAAGAAGACATCAGTCGCATCTGGTAATCGAACCCAAGACCTTCTATCTTACCGGGACAACTCCTAGATTCGACTCCTAGATGCAACTGATACCCTTTTTCTGTTTTCATTTGAGATTTGTTAATATTATCTCGTCAATGATTAAACATTGCAAAGAGGTTTATAAGCTTCAATTAGTTATTCCAATAGATTTAAATTTATTTGAGTTTTTTAAGCAAAATGCGTTCTTTAAAAATAAAATCCATAGTAAATTTTTCAGAATAGAAGTAAATAAAAGAAACGTCTTTGAAAGGATTCTTCAGTTATAATATAAAATTTATTAGTTACAATTGGCGCGAAAAAAAGTATTAGATTCTTTATTCCCACGATAGTACGATACTACTTCAAATAATTTGCACTGAAACCAATCTACGGTATTGATAGCGTAATCTACCTGCAAATTCCACGTCCACTTCATTATACAAAAGGTTGTTCATTTCATGACACATAACGATTTTTGTTTCAAAGCTTATTTAGTCAAAATATTTAAAAAATATTTATATCTTTTATTCGCAATTTTCAAAAATAATATGTTATGAAAACAAAACATTTACAAAATATATAAAATCACTTACCTGAAAGATTCAGTATTATTTTTACTTTAGATAGCAAAATTATTGCGACGCGTGTCAGACTTACGTCCTTAGATAAAGCAAACCGGAAAGGATGGTGTGCTTGGATAACAACGGGGATGTTAATAATTTATTCATTTTCGAGGAATCGAAAGGTAAATTTATTATCAATGGAATAAATAATTTATATAAAACAAAAAATCGGTCATGGCAAGTAAAAGAAAAATATTATACTACGGGGGTGTTGATTGAATGTACTTATATTAATACAAGATATAATGTATGAGAGGATATAAAAAATGAGACAGGTGAAGAATATATGACGATATGACGCGAATGTGAATGCTAGAAAAAGCCGTGGACGGCCGAGGAAGACATGACACCATCAAGTGAATCAAATACTTGAGTCGGGTCATGTCAGAAGTTGGAATAATAAAAGAGAATGTATTAGACGATGTACGAATGTGAATGAAGCAAGAAGTGTATGCCAAGATCGAGTTGTTTAGCCGTCTGTTCTTTCTTTCTTTTAGTTAGTTACGATATAAAATAAATTAATCGATTTTAAAATGATTTAAATATACTTACAGTTAAAAGTATTGAAATGTTAAATTTTTTAATTATTAAATTCATTCGACAGAATTACAAACAAATAATGGCAAAAAAATCACCCATTACCAGTCAGAAAATGAAGATGTCTAAACAAGATGTATATAATAATAAGATATAAAAAATAATAAAAAAAGCATATTACTTTATTTTTAATTATTAAAAAAAAGTTAAGTTATTAAAGAAACACATAATTTTAAGTTTTTTTTAGAAGTACGGGTGCATGTTAGATACCGAATGTCCGTCTCAATACATCTCCATTTCATTGACACTCCCCTACCTCGTCGGTCTCTTTGGCAAGAAGAGGAAGTCCACCTGGATCTTCAATATACTTATCTTGTGGGAGGGAAGAAACACAAAAGCTACCAAGTCGTTCGAAAGGGTTTCCCGACAGTTGATCCCTCGACAGTTAGCCCCCCCGACAGTTGATCGCCCTGACACTTGATCCCCCCGAGAGTTGATCCCTCGGATAGTTGATCCCTTCGACAGTTAATCCCCCAAATGATTATTTCTGCTGTATGTCCTCATTTTTTTTAAGTAAATATGCAGAGAGGATAGTCGGCCGTATAACAAAAATCGATATACTTATCGATAGGCGTCTTGCATATGTCCTGACTGCATACTCCTTCGGAGGCTCCGCAATCTTGTTATTAAAAATATTTTATATAGCGGATTTCCACACAAGACGCCTGCAAATATACGTATATAGATTTTTGCTATATACACGGTCGTATATCCTCTCTACTAACCCCTTCGGAGACATTTTGTTGTATTATATACAAGTAAGAACCTATGGCGTATTGTCCCAAAGCCGACTGCATGTATAAATATATCGTATTATAGGCATTATTGTTAGTAAAAATATTTTATGAAGCGGATTTCCATTCAAGACGCCTACAGATATAAGTATATCGACTTTTGTTATTCGGCCGCATAGCCTCTCTGCATACTTACTTTACAAATCAATACTTACACCAGAAATAATCCTTTAGGGGACCAATTATCAGAGGGATCAACTGTCTTGGGATCAACTGTCAGAGGGATTAACTGTCAAGGATCAACTGTCGAAAGGATCAACTGTCGGGATGCCAACTGGGTGATCAACGGCCATGGAACCGGTTGAAAACCAAGCAGCTGAGCACGGGCCCATGCAGTAAAACATGCCCGTTCTCATGCAGGAATGTCAACGACTCTTCCGATGAGCGCCGATGCTGGAGAGGATAATTTACGTTTATTATTCGTAGCACCATCCATTTAAATATCTATAGGATTTATTTTCAGGTTTCAAGGGACTAGAGGTATGACTACCAAATTCAACAGCTAAACACACTTGCAATTTGTGCAAGCAAAACTGCTCTGTGGTATTATAGTTTTTCCTATCTACAGTACGCCCAAATTCTGAGATGTTTACTTGAATTTTGCTTCAATGGAACTCCTTACCTGAACTGTTCTCTTATGGGTAAACTGAGTATATGGTGAAACTTTTATTTTTACTATGATAGTTGATGGTGACATCGTTACTTTTTAAAACCCCGTACACACTTTCACAGCTCTGCCCAATCCTCTCGATACGTAATTTTTATTTTTTTTATTTCTGCTGAACGGAAGTGAAAACCCCCTTTGTTATTCTATCTATTATTTAACTAATGAGTGGTTTAGGAGTCAAGTTAATGTTACATGCATGACCGGCACAAGGACACCATAACGCAACTTAAAGTGGACATTTAATGTTAAAGAAATCCATGAGTGGAAAAATCGAACAAAATTCTATTTTCTGCCTTTCTTTTTAAGAAATCACGATATAAAGCATTTTGATATAATTTGAAGGAAATACGAGTATACGCGCAAGGTAGCACAGGAGGTAGTACTCCGTCAGACAATCCGAGGTGGAATTCCCCGATGCCACGAGGCTTCATGTTTCCCGCATATTTTATCAACGTCGGCCACATTTCCCGCGCCGAGCAAACACTAAAAAAGGATTTACAAAATCCGAGATAAATTCAAAGCTTATCTTATTGTTTGACTTTATTCAGATCATATCCTGGGCTGTAAAAAAATTCTCACGGATTCCGCACATTTTTACTGCGGCTTTTGGCAAAGCGCTGTTTACCGGGGGAGAGCGAGTAGGTACACGTAATCCTGTCGGGGCGAGTAGGTACCCAGAGGGGCAGGTTTACTTTGCCCGTGGGGAAGTTTACCCCGAGGGGGGAGTTTACCCGGAGGGGGGGGTTTGCTCAGAGAGGGAAGTTACCCCCTTAGAAAAAATATTGCGCCTGGAGACAAAGAAAATGGTTTATAGGCAGTCGCGGGACCAGAAAAGGTCATTACGTCACCCTTAGGAGATATCGTCGAGACACTCTCGGGCGCCTCTCTTGTACCTATCCGGGTGGAACCTGCCTGCCACCTACTTTCGCACATCCTTGTAGGACGTAGATGTAGAAGTAGATGACGAATCTATCATCTGCGAGAATCATTCATAGCAAGACTTACCGCAATTCAAAGTGGGTTTACTTAAATAAATACGTACATAATAAATATTCGATTTGATGAATTAAAGGAAAGGTAATTAATCAACATTTTTTATTTCTTATAAGTTACATTGCAAGAATTTTACAAAAAAACGTATTAAATGATATTCTTGGTCGTATACGAGTATACCTTATCAGAAAAGAGGAGTTCTCGTGTATGATAAGGGAGCCACGAATCATAATTTAGTAGGTACGTAATATTTAATTTGTTTCTATTTATAAAATGTTTTGCTTGAAATATTTTCGTACGTATGTTTTTTTTAAGAAGAGTTAAATTTTATTTATTTGTTTTGACTGGTCGTTAATATAGAGAATTTTAATGGGGGGGTTATTGTAATTTTTTATGGCTTCATAAATATAATGGTTTTGCATTTGAGTTGTTTTAAAATTATGTGGTTTAAATTGATTTCCATTTCTCATAAGTTTCTGATATTCCTGATCCTCTTTAAGATTTTCTCTTTAAACATTTTTATAATAGAAACTTCCTTAAATATGTCTTCAATATTTGGTACTGGAAATAGTGTGAAAAGTGATTTCGTTGACAATTTACGTTTATTTTACAATATAGTGTTTATCATTTTAACGTACTAGCAGAGAACCCGTGAAAAATCACAGGATATTATAATTGAAAGATTTGTGAAGCTTAAAATTTGCACCAAAAACAAAATTAGAACAATTTTTTTTTTAATATTCATATGTGTATGTATTCACTGCCAAGAATCGAACCCCGATCAACTGCTTAGAAGGCATCTATTCTGACCATCACGCCACCACACAACTATATATGTGCTGAAAATATGATTGTTTTATCAATGAAAGTAATATTAATAACTCCCAAATCGAAATACGAAAACGAAAAGACATAGAAAAGAAAAATTTATAGCTACAAGATTCTGATTGAATTTATTTGTTATCGTTAAGAGGAACGGCAGCGCGGCCTGCTTCATACATAATTAAATTTTGGATTTGATGCCAAAATACTGACCTAAACCTAATGATTTTTTTTCATCAAAGAGTATAGTAAATATCTAGTACAGATTAGAACTAATTTATTTATTTTTGTTTTACATTATGAAATATAGGCCATTAAAGGAATTGATTTTTCTAGATTTTAGAGGCACCTTTAACAATTATTTCGGGTCTAACGGTGATTTAAAAAAAAGTTTTACCCCATCTGCTTTGAAAATAAAATGTAATATAAAATTAAAAATATATTAAAATAAGCATTACGGTGAACTTTAAATTAAATTAAAAACGACCAATTTACGTTGGAAAAAAATTTGCCGTATATAATTTAAAATATCGACCCGAAAAAACCTTTTTTTATGTTTTATTTTTATGTTTTCATTAACATAATCATATTTACATAGCAAATAACTAACTAACTAATAACCATCACGCCGTTTCACTGCAGGGGTGGGCAGAGAGGACGGACCGCCAAAACAACTCGGTCTTGGCATACACTTCGTGCTTCATTCACATTCATACATCATCTCATACATTCTCTTTTATTATTCCAACTTCTGACATGGCACGACTCAAGTATTTGATTCACTTGATCGTTCCATGTCTTTCTCGGGCGTCCCCAGCTTCTTCTTCCATTCACATTCGCGTCATACATTCTTGTTACACTCTACTACTTTCTTCGTTCATTCGCTCCACATGCCGAAACCATCTAAGCGTCCCTTTCTTAATCTTACTCATTACGCTTACATCAGCCTTGCATTCTTTACGAATTTCAATATTTTTCACACGATCATACATGGTTTTACCACATATGAGTATTCGTCTCAGAGATCTCATTTCTACGGCAATCAGTTTACTTTCATCCTGCCTCTGCCTATTCCATGCCTCACTGCCATACATCAGCGTTGGTATCAGCACTCCATTGTGGACTGCTAGCTTTGCTTCTTTTGACAATACAATAAACCCGCAAAATAATTTTCTATGTTGCCTCTAAATTTATGAAAATCGTTTTTTTTCCATGGCATATACTTCATGATTTAAAACAAAAATAAATAAAAATACTTACTTAAAATAATATCCGTACTAGATATTTATTAAAACTTTCATATAAAAATCATCATTCAGTTTGGATGGGTATTTTGGCCTCAAAACCAAAATTACGTTATCTATGAAACAGGCAGCGCAGCCCTTCCCCTTAAGTAGTGTCTCGAATATACCTATCCTATACATATGCCTATAAAAATATATGGGAATTAATTGAGGATGATATTGACAGTTCTTAGAATTCAAACTATGATACCGATAAAAATGACAGGATGGATTGGGGTAGCCGAAGCTCAGTTGGTATGGAGCGCAGGTCCCAGATAAACTATAAGGTTCTGGGTTCGAATCCGAGCTGCTACCGTCTTTTTATTTTCCGTGTCTTTTCGGTCTCGGGTTTCGTTTTGGGAGTTGTTAATAGTATTCAATTTTAAATTATTAATTATTTTTATTGAGATTTAAAAACCTCATTTTAATATTTAATCATTGTTGAAAATAATATTAACATAACCCAAATGAATCATGAAAACGGAAAAAACGACAGAAAATAAAAAGCAAAAAGATTTCAGTCTCATCTGGGACTCGAACCCAGGATCTCTGCCTATCCGGGACATTCGCTTAACCAACCTGGATAGCAGAGGTCCTGGGTTCGAGTCCCAGATGCGACTGAAATCTTTTTTATTTTCTTTTGTTTTTTTTTTCCGTTTTCTTGATTCATTTGGGTTATGTTAATATTGTTTTCTACAATGATTAAATGTAAATATTATCTTCAATGATTAAAAAAAAATATATTACAAAAAGTTTATAGATTTCAATAAGTTATTCCAACAACAAAAAAGAAGAAAATAAGAATGACATATTTTTTAATTAGAATATAACGTACGTCACATGACATCCGAAATTATATTGTTAATAATTCTTTTTTTTTGTAAAGGCTAATAATATAATTTCTAATTTAAAAATCCATTTTGATGAATTACAATTTATTACAGTAAAAATACTGCATAAAAATAGAACAAGCATTCGACTAGATAACATGGAAGCGTTAGAAACAAGGAAAGCCAAAAACACTAATAGTAGACCCATAAATAATCAAATAAATTTAAATAAGTTCAATTCTTAAATCATTCCCAATAAACAAAGTACACACACTTCCCGGTCAGCGGGTACCTGCTGATCTCCCACTCTTGGCCCTCCACTCACCTGTTTTTATCAATCTATAACACATGTGTATCGTTTAGTTGTATACTGCCCTGAAGAAACTACGGTAGTAGCGAAACCGTAAACAAAGCGTATAAAATAAAAGTGATATAAACAAAGTTTATTTTTTAATTTTTTAAATTACTATTTATAAATAAAATATATCTCATCTATAACAAAAGAGAAAATTAATTTAAAAAGGTATGATTTAGTTTGTTTGCTTTGTATTCTCGTTATAGGGATAATATTTTTTAGTTTGACTTAAATATGGCTACAATGAAACCTTACTGCAAAGGAACGAACCTTTTTCCACAATTATTACGTACCCAAGATATTACGCAAATAAGTAGATTCACTTCGTAAAAAATGTATTTAAAAATGAATGATGCTAAAGCGTTTTTGCCAGATAAGTGTTCCGTTGGCAAGAGTTCAGATACTCTAAAAGGAAATTCTCCCACTATTTGGGTACATTTATCAAAACCCATTTTATATGGCGGTTTATAATTGTTTTTTTTTTAAAGTAAGCTTTGCACTTCGTGATTTATTATACAGACCGATCGTCCAAGCATTACTCCTTATGAAATGGGAGTCGCCACATGTTGTGGGTTTAGAGCTCGATAGGTCCAACTGCCTTGGGGTGGAAATGACAATATTTTACTTAAATAATTGCATTTTACTTCTACAAAAAAAATCACCCATCGTTCTGTAAAAAATCAAAGTATTTTAAGATCAAAATTCCAATCAGCGTAATATATTAATAACTAGCTTGCTAGGGATGTTTTTTTTTTGGAATATAGTTATGAAGTTGTGAATTCTTGCCTGTCGTTAGGGTGCCATAATTGATTTGACAGCGAAGGTTATGCCTTGTGATGACTATTGCTATCTCTAAACAGAGAAACAAAAAGCATTCATTTGAAAAATTTATTTTAATCCAAACATTTATTTTTTGTAAATATATCTAAATAAGTTCTAAAGCAGGTGCCTACTTGTGTTTTCCATTTAGAAAATATTCTACCTAAACAAACCTTCTTCTTTTGAATGTGTAATCTGTGGCTAACCAGAGATGTATATCTACTCGTATATGCTAATCTCAATACAACATGGCGGGTTCAACGTTTTTCAAAATAATTGTTAAACGTTATAGTAACAGTTTTACATACTTAGTTTCATTCAAACTACTCTCTGAACCTTCCCGTAACTAATCAGAACTAATTTCAGCGAAACTGGTCAAGTAATTTTCGAGAAAATCAAGGACAGATAGACAAATATTCATTTTTATACATAGAGGGGATTGAATGTGATCTAAAAATTTCGCGTTATTTTTTGTAGAATTTTTGGGAAAAGAGGTATTATTCAGCAAAAGCGATGGTATTTTGGATCAAAAATGACGTTACATTAATTTTTTAGTATTTTTCAGCAAAAAATGTCGGAATGTAGTTTTTTTTTTTTAATCTTCTAGTTTTTTTTTTGGTTTAACAAAATCGAAAAGAATTTACATGAATTACGCTTCGTCGTCGATGAAGGAACATGCGACAACGACGCGATGCTACGTGACAAATAACAAGCGATGAATGGCGCGGTGCAGCCCGGGACTTCAGCGACGCGATCAGTTGATTTGATATTTTCGCGCGCAGTGAACGCGACGGCGTTTACTATTTTTCAACATGGCTGAAGTAGAAAATTTTATCTACACTATACGAGAACGGATGTAGGACAAAAGAGACAAATTCGATAATTATCGTCTATTATATTTATTTATTTTGCAAAAACATTTATAAACACCAATACAATGCAAAAGCTATACAAAATTATAAAATAATATAACATATAGGTAAAACAATAATGGTTTTAAAAGGGTTATAAGTGAGAATATAATATTATAATTTAATAAATACTTAGTTCGTACTTAAAATTAATGTAGGTCATGTGGGAAATATCCATATTTCCTGCGAGGCAGGTAATTAACCTAGTTTTTTTTCTTCCCAGAGGCATCACCATTGTTAAGTTAGCTCTGCACCTGCAAATAAATTAAAGCCTATGTTGGCGGCCTCGCGTGAAATTATTCGGTATTGATAATACGCCGTTCAATAGCTTATGAGCATAGCAATAATGCTATATCTCTCCTAAAACTTAGGCTACAAATACCCAGCATTCCCGAAATAATGCTGTTGGAAACATCAATTTATAGCAAAACCGTATTAACACATCGCTTTACTATAAATCGGTGTCGCAATCGCATTCGCGCAACTTCGCTTACGTAAGACGCAGGGGACGCAGAGTAACAGGACCCTGCGTTTTCGACATGAAGTTAGCTGCGTTCGCTGGGTGGTTTTTTGTGCGGCGCTCTTATATTACGGTATACGTCTGATATATAATATCAGAATGCTAAAAACGATAGCATTCTATCTGTAGATGTCTACGATCTTAAATAAATATTTTTTATGGCCTGCACATTTGTATGGCGGTGTACGACTTATACATTTCAGAATGTCAAAAGGGACGCAATTTTGCAGTATGATCGAAAACAAGCTATGTGCTGGGCTTTTGTTTTACGATTTACATAGGTATATAAATGTGAGAATGATTAAACTGATAGCATTCTGTAGATAGTTGTCAAATAAAATTTTAAAATTTACCTGCGGCATTATGTGTTTTAAAACACATAATTTTTTTTTCACCCGTGGCGCTTTGGCGTCGCAACATACTTGTGATAAATTTCAAAATTATAAAAACATAAATAGCATTTTGTAGTTCAGCATATTAAATAAATAAAAAATTTCACAAGTTTTTTTTCGTCTGTGGCGTTTTTGCGTTGCGCTTTAAAAATCATTAAATAGTTTGGCTTCTAAGTGTTTTTCAGAAATTTTGATTTGAGTGATTTTCCTACTGCATTTGACCTTGGTCCTAAAATTTTTTTGCCTACGACGCTTTCTCAATGAATGCTGTGATAGGAATATATACATCTGTATTTTAAAAATTGTAACAATGAAAACACCTACGATATTAAAAGATTTCCTTTGTTTGCTTTTTTTTTTTTGGTTGGAGGACAGAAAAATTAGTTTTATTTTAATGTCACTGGTAAAATTTATGTTATTTGGGTTCTGGGATTCCACTAACATCCAAACGACTTTTTAGGGTTCCGTGGTAGAAAAGGTTTGGGAACCTCTGATATAAGGTATTATTGATGGGCAGTATCACATCGTTTTGAAATATGAATTTATCTGAAAACAGTACAATTTAGCGATTGAATGATATTTGGAATTATTGGCTAAAACCGACAATACAGTTTCGATAAAACAATGATTTCAATTTTCTTTCCAAATAAAATAGATTTCAGAAAATAGTCGACCTTTTTGATATTTATTTTTAGACATATCGTTGTCCAAACAATTATTCTGTATTTCATTCAAATAACTCTTTTCATTAAACAATGTAATCTCGGATGTAATGTGATGTACACAACATCCTAATTCTAAACTTCAAATATACGAATTTCTTATTTTCTGTAAATGTAATGAATTTATGACGTCATACTTGCAATAATTGTTGAGTTAATGGTCAGCATAGTTGCCTTCCAAGAATTTGATTCGGATTTAATTCTCGGTCACGAAAATATATATATTTTTTATTTTTTTTATTTAACTAACTAACAAACCATCACGCCGTTTCTCCGCGGAGAGGACGGACCGCCAAACAACTCTATCTTGGCATACACTTCTTGCTTCATTCACATTCATACATCGTCTCATACATTCTCTTCTGTTATTCCCATTTCTGACATGGTCCGACTCAAGTATTTGATTCACTTGATCGTGCCATGTCTTCCTCGGGCGTCCCCGGCTTCTTCTTCCATTCACATTCGCATCATACATTATTCTTACACTCCTTTCTTCGTTTATTCGCTTACATGCCCAAACCATATAAACGTCCCTTTCTTAATCTTATTCATTACGCTTACATCAGCCTTGCATTCTTTACGAGTTTTAATATTTTTCACACGATCATACATGGTTTTACCACACATTCGTCTCAGAGATCTCAATACGTCATTCGGTTTACTTCCATCCTTCCTCTGCCAATTCCATGCCTCACTGCCATACATCAGGGTTTGTATCGGCACTCCATTGTGGACTGCTAGCTTCGCTTCTTAATTTTTTTTTAAATTTAATTTAATTTATTAAAAAAATAATAATGAAAACTTTAAGCTCAACGAAGCAACAATAATAATCCCGTGATTTTTCTCGGGTCTGCTCTAGTCAAACGTAAAAATGAATAAATTCGAAAAATTATTTTTTTTTATTTTTTTTTATTGTATAATATTAATTATATACAGTGGGAACTTATACCCGCTAAGCCACTACAAGTAGCTTGTCAGCAGGAGTTTATTTCAACAATATAATATAATACAACAATAAATTACAATCATCATACAAATGTAGGGCAAAAATTATTATATTTAGGCGCATGCATCTTGTGCTGTACATAAGTTGAGAAAAAAAAAATTAAAGAGAAAAAATAATGGTAAAAAGCATTACAGATTTGTTATTGAGATACTAGAGTCCAATCTTATAACACCGATTTAAATAATATTATAAAAATGTCAATATCATAAAAAATATCAAAATTATAAAAGTACCAATATTATAAAAGTATCAATATTATAAAAATATCAATATTATAAAAACATCAATACTTTTAAAAATATCAACATTATAAAAACATTCATATTACAAAAATATAACTATTACGTAAATATCAGAAATATCAAAGCATCTGTAAGTATTAAATAGATTAAGAAATAAAAATTTAAAAGATATATACATAAAACAGCAGTACAGGTTGGTTACAATGAGGATACACTTAAATATAATAGTAACACCGTAACAGTAAGTACACCAGATATCTAGGAGCTATACAACCATGGAGACCGTCATATTTGTTACCATCAATACACAAGGTTACTTTCCAAAAGCCAACACTTTAACATCAGTGAGAATTTCATCATAGGACAATTGTTTTTAAATTCGTACGGCAATTTGTTAAATATAAATGGTACAATGTATTCAAGGGTTCATTGACCATATTTATTTTGAAATATTGGCACTATCATTCCTATATTTTGTGTGAAACGTGTATTGTGTACATGATCCACCACTGCCTTATACGGACTTTCAGATATATGTTGCAGTAGAATTTTATGCCACAAAATACCACGAACAGGTAATACATTAATTGATTTGTACATGATATCAATGTCTCGCCTTTAGTTAAAAACTGTTTTACTTACTAACAATTTTACCATGGCGTTTTGAATCAGCTGTAAATGTTTTATGTTGGTCTTACAGGAGTGTCCCCAAGAAGTTATACCATACCTTATAGTCGATTCTGCTAGAGACAAATAAATTAGTTTCATAGTTTTTATAGGCACGTATAATTTTATCTTGTGGAGTCTTCCTACAATGGCTCGAAGTCGCTTACAGAGGTGGGAAATTTGTACGTCCCATTTCATATTACAATCCACCGTAACACCTAGATACACGTACTGGTTGCCTAATTCGATGCTTGTACACGCGCAGGGCTGTTTGGTATTATTGTGAATGCAATTAAATGAATGGGATATGATTACAGGTGCCTCGCTGTACCTTTCATGCGGGGATCTTATATGCATCAATTTCGTTTTTTTAGCATTGATTATTAGACCAGAGTCATGTGACCATTTTAATAAAGAAATAAAGTCTACCTGTAACAATTTTATTGCAGTATCAAATTTTCATGGGATATTATAAGTGCTGTATCATCAGCATATACATAATGTTTAACAAACGAGAATATTTTGTTCATAAGTGATACAAGTTGGACCTAAAATTGACCCTTGTGGAACTCCTGTTTTGACATTTCTTCTTTTACTAAATTTGTCTGATATTTTTACCTGGATTTGGCGGTTGGTTAGGAAGTTTTTGAATAGTTTGAGAAAGTTTCCTCTTACCCCTATTGCCTCCAAAATATTTAACAATTTCATCGGGTCTATAGTATCAAATGCCTTTGAATTGTCTATAAACAGTACCAAAACATGTCTTTTATTATTCAGTTCATTATTTATATAGTTAGAGAAATCCTGAAGTAACATTTCAGTACTTTTTTTTTTTTTGAAAACCAAATTGATTAGGATCTATTAAATAAAAGCACTCCAAGTATTTGCTTAGTTTTAAAGATATGTATTTTTCAAGAATCTTTTCTAGAGCGGGTAATATACTAATCGGTCTATAGTTTTCTATATCAGTATGTTTTCCATTTTTGTAAATAGGTCTGATAATACTACATTTGAGTTCATCTGGTATCACAGCTTGTGTTAAAATTGTGTTGATCAGATGGGTTAATATTGGACCCAAAATATCTATGTGTCTTTTTATGTCAAACATTCGGATATTATCTATGCCAGGGGACTTTGAATTTTTGAGAAGTTTGACTATACTCAGTATGTCTGCGAGTGATGCTCGTGGTATATACAAACTTTGCGGTGACTCTATCAGGACAATATTTGACGCCTTAAAATCACATTTATGAACCATTGAGGCTATGTTATCTGAAAAATAATTAACAAATTGGTTTGTAACATTTTTCGCAGATTGATTTTTTAACATAAACCTACTAATTACATCGTCACAGTTACTCTTTGTCCTACGTCCTAGAATTTTATTTATTTCATCCAATGTTTTTTTGATATCTGAAAAATTATTCTTAAATTTATCATTGAAAAAGGTTGTTTTACTTTTTATTATTAATTTAGTAACAAAATTACGAAAAGATTTGTATTGTTTTTCATAAATTGCATTTGTTGGGGAGCTTTTCCACCGCTTAAATAAAGAATCTCGTTTTTTAATGTGTGATAGAATATCTTTTGTCATCCATTCTTTTATAATTTAAGGTCTTGCTTAGGGTTTTACATCTATAAATATTTACTATTTTCATATACTTCGTTAAACTTGCTTTTTATTTGACTATATAAATTATTGCAATCATTTGTCTGAAGCAAAGCATTCCAGTTATAATTTCTAATTGAAAAATCTATTCGTTTTTGAGATAAAATTGAGACTTTCCGCCCTTTATTCGTAGGCCGTTTATTAGTTTTATAGTACGGAATGTTCACAGCTGTTGCAAAGTGGTCTGCAATGATGAAGTCACAAACACATGCGTAGAGTATGTCAGTTTCTTTGTGTTTGCTATTATATCTAACAAAAATATGATCCAAACATGTTCATGTCATTTTACTATTTGCTATAGCTTCCCTTGTAACGTCGTTTATACATTTTGTAAAATAGTTATTTGAAAGAGCATTTTCATAGTGAATAATCACAGGATCTATATAATTTAACAAATCAATATTTATGTCACCAAATATTAGCATATTTTCATTAGGGTTTGAACATTTTGTTAATATTGATGAAAGTTCATTGATAAATGATTGTTTACTAAGATTTGGTGGTCTATATATTGCTAGTACATTGAGTATAGAATTATTTGGTAATGTTATTATACAGAAAATATTCTCGAACAACTTTGTTTCAAGTAAATTTTGGGTGAAAGGTAAAGTATCCCGAATATACAAGGTTATACCCCCCTCCAGATTTGGATGTGCGACAGTAACTAATGCTACTGTAACCGGGAATTTCGAAAAGACAAGTATGTTCCCTTTTTATTGAAGTTTCACATAGCATTAGGATATCTATATTATTCCAACAATTTTGGAGGTTAGCATGTAAAACATCCCAGTATTTAGATATGGATCGAATGTTTAGTTGAACGCAAGTAAAATTACCTATATTATGGCCAATTTTATGTTCTTCCGTCCACTGTTTCAAGTCATTAGTCCACGTGTAGATAACATCACCGTCGTCATCAATGTATTTATACGCCATAATCGATGGTGGCAAAGTCCTTGGAAAGAGCAGCCTTATAAGCTGGGCAGGTGTCCTTGTCTCCAGTCGAATGTCCAGCGGGCTTGCCAAACCTGGTACAGGTGGCACATACTGGCTCGGCGGCAGCTTTTGGGCAATCTGTCCTGGCATGACCTTCACCTGCACAATGTCCACATCTTTGCTGGTCCTTGCAGAACTTGAAGGAATGTCCGATCATTTGGCACTTGGAACACACTGTAAGCCCAATAAAGTCACGAACGCGGCACACATTCCAGTCAACAAAGACCTTTCCTTGCTTCACCAGCACGTGACGTAGATGGGCAGGCACCTCGTAGACCCGGTGGCATGTCGATCCTGTCCGAGCACCAGCTAGATAACTTAGCTTGCACGTTTTCACTGTGGGTTCTAAGTCTGCGTTTTCCTGGATTCCCGTTAAGGCACTCCTGAGAAAACACTCATCTGTAAGGTCCCGAGGAACATTAAAAAAGATCACTCGTGGATGTCGTTTAGTGGGTAGTCGGGCACTTAGAGTAGCCGAGTTTGCTAGACATGGGGTTTTGAGTGTTTTTTCCCGGTCTTCCCGAGTAGCGGTTTGGATAACTATGCCTTTGTTACGGATGTTCCTTATACCCGTAACGCGGATTCCATGCTCAGATGGTCGTAAGACCATCATTTCGGTGTCATGTTTCATTTTGAGGGTTATTATCTTTGATGATTAAAAAAATGTTACATTGAGGTTTATAAGCTTCAATTAATTATTCAAAAAATAATAATAAAAAGAAAAATAAATGAGTTATGCATATGTATGTTTCTAATTATACATAAGAATTTTAAAATGAATGCTTTTAGGGAGCATTCGGTATGTCAGAGGGCACTTCGTTTCAGAAACGTTGTACTAAAAATGAATACTTAAGTAAAATTTGTCATGTATCGATTTTCGTTCTTCAGAGGATGGTCAATTTAATTGACCTGTCTGGGGCCTAGGAGACGGAAAGTCCAATGCCAATTGGCGACACCAGTTTTCTTTCAAATCGATATAGTTACACTTCAAGGGATTGTCAGTAGAGTGCAAAAATAGCACTATTTGTATATCTCCTGCTGTACAATATGGGCTCAACACTAATCAGCTTCATTTTTAGAAGTAAATTTTATGAACGAATGAAGCAAAATAAATAAATAAATACCTACGCACATCACGGCATGCTTAAATGGTTAGCAAATCATACAGAATGAAGTTATACTTTTTGTTTAAATAATGATTATCACCGATATACTTAGTCAATTTTGATTTATTTTATATACAAACTGTACCTGTGTGTATACATTGAGTGGCGTATAATTCATAAAGTTTTAGAAAATTGTTACAAAGATCGGAACCAATGACATATCTCTATGGAATATCTTCTAATGAGTCGTTATGTACATTTAAACGAGGGGGGGGGCTGTATTAATTGTATTGTTAATGTTAACTACTCGTATATATTCTAAATGTTATGTATTGTTAAATATTATTTCCCAAAACTGTGCGTGGGGATGAATTGTATACTTTTTTAATATTATTAATAATATATATTTTTTAATATGCCAGGGGTCTGTGGGACTAATACGTGGGTTCGGAGAGAGTGGGAGGAAAAGGTGATGGGGAAGAGGAAGGTGGAGAAGTACTGGCTATTCAAATCTGATACCAAACTTGAATTGAGCAATTTTAATTAACGTTTCGATTCTGAACGGTGGTCATTTACTGATTGATTTTATTTTATTTTTGAAACTATAAATTTAGTTTTTGTTAGTTCTGGAGCAAACATTATAATATACTAGTGTATCTATATCGAAAACCTTTCCTATTGTGATCAAAAACACCCCCCATTTCATGGATCGCCAATCCCCGGCCCCAGAGCCGCCGCGGAGCGCGCCGTCGCTATCAGTGTATCGATTAAAATTTAAATTAAATGGTAATTCAATTGCCGCGAACCATCCGCGTACAATGGCTGGCACGGGCTTTACTTGCAGGGGTGGCCAAGTGTCTGCGATAATATTATTACGGCCCGTGTTCACTCTAATTAGAATAATATATATCCGGATCCTAATCCGGATAAAGCGCGACGCGACTAGCTGCATGTGCATATAATTATGCATCGTGTGCAATAATATGCATTATGCACTCGAATGAGTATTGGAATAATTGGAACATTATGCCCAATTAATGAAGTGAACAATGATAATAATTTATTACTCAAATCTAATCACAACATATCTGATGTTATGTTTTTTTAGTATATGCCAAGCCTTTAGATGGTTAAAATATTTGGTCATCTCTATGTAACATCGTTAAGTGATTCAATCACCTCAGGAGCATTTACATTGGTAATTATGTAAGACTGTCTCTTCTTATTCTGTAGTTGTTACCTCATTGCCGAGGAGTGTGACCCCCACTCCATTTTCCCTGGCGGAACTCCTCACAATCATGCGGTGCGCAGTCTTTTCTAAAAAAGTATTAGTTTCTGATCTCAGACTAAATAGGTCACGAATATGGACCCAGGGCGTTAAATGCGCTGTCCCAAAACTAAACCCATACAAAATAGTACAATCGGTCTGTTCGACGTATCAGACTTGGCCGACCTGAGCGTGAGTTGTCTTGAATAAAACATTTGAAATAAAAGAGGACATTTTGATGGAAAACAAAGTAAATATTTCAATAATAAATATATTTATGACTACCCAAAATCTAACAATTAATATTTTGATAGAAAGCAGTCACTTTGTGGTTAGACATATTTAATGAAAACAAAACAATAACTTTGTTTATAACCACGAGAATTTTATTTAATTTTATCACGACCACCGGTTTCGCTTAACATAAGCATCTTCAGGGTACAAAAATTAAACTTAAGTTTAAGTTAAATTAAAATTAATTTAAAAAATTATAATATGTATATGTATTTTTTTATTTTTCAATTATTTTTACATTTTTTTATTTATTACGTACCTACTGTCACCACTTATTTTTTAATTTTTGTTTTTTTTTATTTGTTCTATTTTCTTATTATTTGTCTGTACTTGTCAGTATTTTTAGTAGGTAAATTGTTTATCCTGAAGAGTGGAGCTTCGCTCCTGAAACATGTATATATTCAAATATTAAATACAGTGGTTTTAAACAAAGTAATTATTATTATTTTTATAAACAATAATTATTAATCTAAAACACTCATCCAAATTGAAAAAAACCTTCCGAGCAAAGATAAATGTCGCCGGCAGGACTCGAACCCGCATTACAGGTGAAAATATAATAAAAACAGTAATTATTAAAAATGGAACACTAGTATATATTGATTAACTTGGCGGGTTTGCGATAAGCCGACGTAGCTCAACGGTAGAGCATCTAACCGGACATTAGAAGGATGCGGGTTCGAGTCCTGCCGGCGACATTTATCTTTGCTCGGAAGGTTTTTTTCAATTTGGATGAGTGTTTTAGATTAATAATTATTGTTTATAAAAATAATAATTGTTACCCTTTGCGCTATGCACAAAAATCTTGTCTTAAGTTTTTAAGAACTTTAGTTAATCAATTAATAAAGTAATTATTATTAATTTAATAAACAACCCTTTCATTTAATTCAACATCTTAGATGTTGAATTAAATAAATTACATAGTCACAGTTTTTCAAATTCGCAAACCAATTGAAAAAAGTAATACCTATAATCATCGCAACGACGCTAATATTTTACATAAAAATGGTTTTGGCATTAGATTTATTAATTTAGGAGCTTTAAAAATAAAGAAACCCATAAAAATTGATAATATTATTCTTAATAATCAACTTAATTAGTCTTGCAGTCCCATATTAGATACATTTCCCCTTAAATCAAAATTTTCCTCTTCTTCTTTACCCCTAATTTGATGTTCGGTCTCTTTCTTTTTTATGTGTTGTCCCATTATTTTACATGTAAGCATATATCTGTCTCACCGTTCCATTGTGTCGTTTTTTTATGTTTTATCTCCTTCCTTTTGCACATCTCAACTATATATATATGCTCACTCTGTATTTTTGTTAAGTTAATTTCTTTACTATTTAATGTAAATGAAATAAGCGAAACCCGTTGATGTTAATTTGGAAATAAATTACTGTTTTAAAACAATGTGTTGGAAAGTAATGGAAAGAAAAAACAATTAGTTCAAAAGCATGAAGTGGTTTACAACTTCATGCTTTTGAACGAGCAGTGTTCGCGGGCGGCTCATATGTCGTATCGCGCAGACCCGAGCACTGCTCGCGTGTTTCGTCTTGTTTGCGTTTCATAATATAAATAAACTAACTGAGCTCGCCAGTTGCCACTTGAGGCTCGTAGAGGTTTACGCAAATTATTTCTTCTGTTTTGACTTATCATTGTTAAACTCGTTTTATTTTTTATTTTATTATTATTTTTTATTATTATATGTTTCTTTTGAATTTTTTATTGCTTCTGTTTTTTTTTTGAACTGGACAACTATTAAATTATGTAAACTCTTTGAAAACAAAAATAACCTGATGTTTTTAGTTCTATTTTTGTGAAAAGAAAACCCGAGCATGAAGCGGTTATAAATAATTCCTCCGCCCGAATATCTCAGGTACATTTGTTTCATTTGTATGACTTGCTATCGGGAGCTTAAACTCTCAGAGCCAGACGATCTATTACACCTCTAAAATGTGGATTTTTAACAAACCGAATGAATTTGAGGACGAACAAATAAAAAATACATTGACAAAGCGGTTTCATGCAAAATTTCATTTTTAAATGGTGATGTGTCTCCAGGGCGTTACTTAGAGTTCCAAGTAGAGTATAAAGCATTATACGTAGAAACAGACCTTTACTTGGTGGGTAGCATTGTTCAGCAGTGGTGATACAGATGCATAATGTTTGAACACCACTTGACGAATAGCTCTAATCGACAGTTTATTCGGAAGTTGTGGAATATTCGCTAAAATTTTTCTAACGTATATTCCCATATTCATGTTTCCTCTAACTCTAAGAATTTCTATAAATATTCAAACTAAGATTGAAATATAGTTTCCTTGGTCTTCGTAGAATTGTGGATTAATAACTGATAACAAGCACAATTTAATATGGATTGAATCTGAACAGTTTATGAGGCATGTTGACAAAGCTCTCCACATGGTGAACGAACACAGTCTACAAGGTATTATAGTACGGCTATTCGGTTGGCTGTATAATTTCACAGTGTTCTAACAGTGTGGGCTTGGAGGCGTAATGAAGAAATTTCATGCAGGAATATACCATAATATTCTGTTGCACATTCATCCAAAGCTCTGGTTCGTCAACAGATTTTAGATTCATTTTCAATTAACGGCCTCGAATTTCTACAACATTTTTTAATGATCCTCCCTGCGAACGGTGAGTCTTCCGTAAAAAATAAGTGAAGTAATCCATGGTTTAACCTATAAATCGTTATTTTTTTTATTAAAGCTGTTCCACACTAACATTTACATTAAATCAATAATGATCCATTTTAAACAAATTAAAAAAAATTACATTGTATTCACCACTTTATTAATGTACACAGTTTTCTATATGTTTCGAAAGCGATGCTTATAATATGTAATATGTATTCTATATATTCCTGATGAAGAAACATGTAGATATTAACTACTGTATTTAATATGTAAACATCTACTTTAATGTTCACTATATTTATAATATTATTAATATAAATTTTAATAATGATTACGATTATTATTTTATTTTTTATGCCTTTGTAATTTTCCTTCTTTTAGCTATAATAATACACCTTTTTTATTATTATTTTTTTTCAATTTTTTTAACATTTTTAATTAATTACTTACGATTTAAATTGTTTATCCTGAAGAGAGGAGCTTGGCTCCTGAAATATGTTGATATTTACACATTAAATACAGTGGTTTTAAACAATATCATTATTATTGATTTAGTAAATATGGCTCAACAAAGTTATTTTACATTATTTGAAAAAATAACATTCACAATTTTTTCTATCGATTGTGGTTCCTAATTTACTTTCACTAAATATGCGTTTTAATGAACATCTTAAAATTAATATTATTTTGTTGACTTAGATGTTCATTAAATTATAGAATACTAACCGACGTGTTTTCGGCGTTGGTCGGTGTTATGAATGGTTTGGAGTAAAGGTTTTAGGTGAATTCTAGTAAACTACATGTAACATTGTAACTGAAGTATAGTTAAGAAACTAAAAATTAGTTGTACTTCAGGTGTGGGGACAAAACGAATCTCCTTTACAATGTCCCTTTAAAAAGATGTCATCCGAATGTTGACTTGTATTCGCTAAAATACTTGAATCCGGCCTTGTCCCTCAGAATAATTCCTTTAAGTTTTCGGTAGTTGTGGAAATTCGGCAAGACGCATCTTCTGTACCACACATTCTCGGCATTTCTCCCTTCCACTTCAAGGTATTACAGTCGTTGCATTGCAAAATACAGACAAATATTACCGGGTTACGAATAACCTGACATTATTTGAAAATCTCTTACTACCATCACTATACGCGGAAGATGTTGCTTGTGTCGTGATGGAGAATTCATTCAACCGAATAATTGAACTCACAACCCGTGTGTGGGACCCAGACGAGATGTGAACTCAGCCACTGATCGGTCAAACGATAGCCTGGCATAACCCAATATACAATATCAAACAAACGTACAACCGTGCAAACGTACATGGGTACAAACGTACAAACATAGATGCCCAATTTACTTTTAGTAGTTTTTCGTCGTTAATAATGGGGTAAGTTAGCTGTCCAGGTGCACATTTTTTCATGAAAATACGCATCTTCACAAAAAAATATCCCTCTCCATTTCGTCGGCTTGATGGGTTGCCTAGACAGTCCTTCTAAAAATGGGTTGCACTTTTTGTTACAAAGCTTGAGAACCCTTAAACTCTATACTTTATATGTCTTTACACAGAACTTCAAAGTAAGGGAATTTTACTACTTCGGAGAATGCATGGGTGCGGAAATAGAGAATTAATAATCTGTATTAGTACGTTCCTTTAAACATGCTCAAAGCAATCTGCTTTCTCCCTTTATGGAGGGAATTACGTTAAATTGAATCGTTTTATCTAATCTAGTGCGTCTTTTTACAGGAATTAATTATATCAATTTACAACATCTTCTTCCAAAGTCAAATGTTTTGTCAACACTAGATGGAATTAGCAGACTGCGGGATTGCTTCATGATTTCCATTTTTATTTGAATGCAGCACAATTGCTCGGAGCCAATGGGACTATTGCATAACTTTGTTTTTTTTACGTTCTAACTTAAACACCAGTATTTCTCTTTTTTTATTTCGTTTTCATGGTTGAAGTAATTATTATAGTTTTAATTTTCCAACGCCCGCTAAAACGCATGAAATCTGTGGCATTAGGTGTTATGTCACTGGACATAGAATTTACGATTAGATAAGATTCATTATGGATTTACTATACTCGATTTTGAATGCGAAAATACGAGACGTTTTAATTCTACAAATTTAACAGTTTTTAATTGAAGGATACATTGTAAATTGTCAGCACTACGTCACTATTGTATTTGCAGTGTGCCGAGGATATTTTTTTACATTGGATCAAATACATTCTTTGGGGATGCTGTGTGGAGGGTCTTTTTAAGGAAAGGAAGTAGAGGAAGTTCTGGGAAGGAAAAGGGTGTAACAGGTGGGTAGAAATCTGCGGGTCAGTGTGTCCTGAACTTGAAGGATGTATTAATCCATCCCTCCCGTTGCGGAACAAGGCGATAAGTCGAAGGAGTCCGGCTGGAGAGGTCAAGGGGTCCCTCAACCGGCCTCTCCCAATCCGGCCCACCACATAATTGGTGAGCAGATGCATCCTCCGCCAAGGCCTGGATAAACCCCACTCCATAAACCCGGGCACCCCTGCTAAGTCACCCGAACCACTTGGGGTGAACGATGGCAGAGGTGTTGATTATCCAATGAATGGTCCCCGGGGCGACGGTAGCCATATCCGCCTCCCAAATTGAACACATTATGAAGAAAAACTCTAATTTTATTATATTAATCCGTAAAAACACTCTAAAGTCGAGATCTTGCGTTATTTATTGATTTATTTATTTGTAAGAAACAAACAGCTTTTATTACAAATATATATACAAAAGAAGTTTAACAAAAGGTAAGCCAACAAAGTTTCTTGTGCTAACAGTGGTTAAATACAGATGTTTTATTTATGAAGCCAACAAGATAGAGAAGGAAGGGGGGGGAGAGGAAGAGGAAAATAGGATCGGGACAGGAGATGCTCTCGATACATTTATACTCGTTCATCAATTTGTGGTTGTACGTATTACTTCGGTTATGAAATAACATAACTTTTACTGTCTGAAACTTCCAAGTAATATTTGTACAAATATTTTTAAATCGAAAAGTTTGAAGCTATGACAACATCTATTGAACCAAAAAAAAACAAATGACTTGTTTAATATTTGTCAAGTCAAACATCTTACAATGTCAATACGTTCAATGTTCGTTTCTTTGAAATGGATTTAACTTGAAAAATAAACTTAATCCTCTCATACTCTTAATAAAAGAACGGAATAAATACTTTTCTTCTCTACTGAATTGATTATGTAATACGTAGAAAAAAAGGGTTATATTGCTAGTAAAAGCACATTTTTAACCTTACAAAGGCCGACTCTTTTAGTATTTTGATCCCTAGATGAAAATAACGATACCTTCATTATAAGAAAGGGAAATTGAAGTAATTTAACGTAACAAGCACTCAATTGGATGATTAATGAATATCGACGGGAGAATTGAATTAAGTATCTGGTTGTATTAACGTTTTTTCCTTGTTCGCCCGCACATTGCTTTGATAAAATAATTAGCGGTCTACGTGGTCTACGCATAACTTACAGCTATCATTAAATGTGACTATTGATCGTCTTAATACAAAACATGAATACTGAACAGTTTTATCGACATATACCATAGTCATTGGTCAATGCCATTTTTTTTCATACTGGAGGATCGCAAAATTTCCGTTCTAGCTGCTATGTAACTTTCTTCGGCTTCTAATCTAAAAAGTTAATTTTTTTTATTTTTTATTTTACATCTCTCAAGAGCGGCCCTGACTGTATTGTGGAAAGACGGGAACTATACCACCACCTGGTTGGGCAACGTTGTGAGGCGGGTCAAGGTAGGCCTACTAGTACTTCAATGGAAAATACTCTGAGGAACCTGCGTCATTTGTCCCTTCGGCACCGGTGCATAGAAACACGCCAAACGTGCGCCCAACATTTATACATGGCATTTTTCAGATGAGAACGGGCCGCTTCTATGACTCGTTCTTAGGTTCAACATATCTGCTGTGGAATGATCTAGCGGCCTTTGCATTTCCTCACTCCTACAACATGGGTCTCTTCGAGACCTCCTTCCTTTCCTATATAAGTCCCCCCACACAGCATTCTCAAAGATCAGGGCCTCCTATGTGGAGTAATTGTAAAAAGTATTGTAAATTGTAATTCGGGGCTGTAGGAAGGGATTTATTATTATGAGTCTTGAAGAGACCCGGATTACATGAGGAAGAAAAAACAGATGCCCGTAGTTCGTTTCACATACGAGGAGCCGCCTTACCCAAAAATCAGTCAGAGTGCACTGGAGACCAATGCTACCAGTCCTTCCGTGCAAGCTCCATTGATATATCTATCAACCGGTCTGTTAACAACGGGTTGTCAATCAGACGGACCGCCCTCCTTTAATAATTATTATAATTAAATGATTTGTATAGCGCAGTTTTTGTGAAAAATCACCTTAGCGGCGCTGTACAAATATTACTTCCTATTCTTTACCTAATTATGTACAAACAGATACAGAAAAACATACTTACCTGGCAGGTCGCTTCAGATAAACACAGTTTTATTAGAAAATTTATATATAGAGATGATATTTTTACAGTTGCTATTTTATCCTCCTTTTCTATTGATATTACATTTATTAGAAGATTGGTGATACAAAAAGAGTTGGTATTTATTTGAAATATTTATAATTATTAAGACTGAAAAATATTTATAAAATGACCTTAAAAACCGTAAGAAGTTTTTAATTGATTTTAGAATTTTTATATTTTTTTTACACTTTTAGTTATTTACAGTGTTGCTAGCTGTGGTCTTATTTGAGCACCGATGAGTGAATTTTTTAATCTTTTTCTATAAGTGACTTTAGGTAAGCACTAACCTGCTAGAAATTTAAGTGTGCATTTCATCAATTTATGGATATGATTGTCTGAAAAGAAGAGTTTTAAGTTTAGTTCAGAGTTCTGTCGAGTCTTTGATAATTCTTAAGTCATGCGGCAGTTCATTCCAGGCTTTAGGTTCTGATACTCCGCACGATCACCGAACTTAGTGTTAAATGTGCGCTTTGGTTCCTTCAACCTCCCGATAGCTGATGACGCTGCTGACCTAATGGTGGACTGCCGTGAGTTGGTATTTTCAGGAATACACAGTTCTGATAAGTAAGCCGGTGCCATTCCGGCAATTGACTTAAATATCATCCAGGAGAACTTGAACTGGATTCTTTCAGGACATTTGAGCCAGTGAAGATTTTCGAAGTGCTCTGAAATGTGAGAATATTTAGATAAGCCACTGATAAGTCTTGCTGCAGCGTTAAAAACTGATTGCAATTTGGTATTTGGGGAAACTTGCATATTTGCATAGAATCAAGCAGGTTTATCAAGTATCCTAGAGAGATTAATCGTTTTTTTTAATATCTTCACCGTACAAAGGTCCCAACTGCCCGAAGCCAGTGGAATTAAGGTATATTGTGTGGTTCAAGAGGTTGGAAGCGAAGCGTGGAAAGAACCTAGATATTCAGACTTGATCACCAAATATGGAAAATGTCTGTTCAAGCATCGAATCGATTATAAACCGTGGTTTTTCACTGAATACTGGGCGATACTGAGAACATCCATCATCCTTGAGGTGATTATTCACAAAAACGGGGCTATAAAAATCATCCGATTATTATTATTTGTAACTAAATTAGTCTGGCGGTCTATTTCTATAAAACTAATAAATTCTAAAATTTGGGCTTTTTTCCAATTCATGGGAAAATTTTATTCTATTCGTATTTTAATCAACCTAACCTAACGCATCCTAAGCTAACCAATCTCAACCTAACCTAACCTTACCTGGGCTAACCTAACCCAACTGCCCGTAAATCAAAACTTTGCCATCCGTTTTTTCAGCCATCGTTAAAAAGGGTATCTACGTTCTCTACCATGTGAAAACTCGTGACGTTTGACTAATCCGCCATTGACAGGACGACAGGCGACGGGATAGGCTTAATCGATGACATTTGACGGGGAAATTCCGAAGCTCCGATGGGTGAGCTCGTCACAAAGTAATGACATAAACCATCGACAAAATATTAAGCTGGTAAATATATCCATACTTTTGATCGGCTTCGATCGGCGACTAAATAAAATGTTAAATTATTAAAATTAAATCCTCACTCATCTTTATTCAAACAAACGTAAATACCATGAAAAAAGAATAAACACTCGTATTACTAGAAATACGACAAAGATTTACTCCAACTTCCTATGACTCATACTAGTTTGGGCAACGGAATTTTAGGTACTTTGCGATAAGAATTTTTAACATTCTTCCAGTTAACATCAAAAAATCTGATTCCCAAAAAAATTCAAATACAATATAAAAATATAGGAGTAAAATTAATGATAGGGCATTTACCGGTGCACTCCCCCAAATTCTAAATTATTGATTTATCCATTTACGGAGCATATCTTAATATAAGTGTATTATAAAATAATGTGCAAAATTACTGCCTCAACACAGGCTAGCCTAGTGAGGTGGGCTATGTGAAACTCCAACTTATAACTGTTTTATATTATTTTCTATTTTACTTTATAAACTACTGTCCACTTACATTATTAGATTATACGTGTATTTTAGTTATAGTTAAACTTAATAAAAATAAAAATATTATCATTATTATTATTGTTTAGAAACAGATTTTTTCACGATTTATTTCGGCGAATTTCGTCCACAGGGACATCCCTGGCATGACGGGTAAAAATATGCTATCACTTTATGGTTATCCATTATAATCAAATCAAACACAAATACTCGCTTATTAGCTTATAAAAAATAAATAGTGCATGTAATTAAAAATTTTTTTTTTTGGAAAATACGTAAAATATTGTGAAACATGTAAAATACGTAAAATATTGTGAAATATGTAAAATACATAAAATATTGTGTAATATGTAAAATACATAAAATATTGTGAAATGTGGTGAACCATGGTGAAAATGCAGTGAAATATGTTTAAATATGGAGAAATATAGAAGATGGGAATAGGTGGAATCTTGCTTGACTGACTTGAAAGCTACCTTACTGATAGCTTCCTGGCAGTCGAAATTTTCATCAAACATTTCAACTAAATTTAAGGTAACGAGTGGGGTTCCACAAAGTTCACACTAGGGGACAATCTTATTTCTGTTATTTATAAATGACATAGCTAAAATACTTTGTGATGTAGGTGTATTATTGTTTGCCGATGACATCAAAATTAATAAGGAAATGAAAAATAATGATAATTTGAATGGTGTACTTTAAATGAACTATAATATCTTACTAGTTAATGTAAAATTATAAGTTTCTTCAACATTAAAAGACTATTGTATTTTTATTCTTTGGACGATGTAAACCTTATTCCGGTTACTGAAATTATGGAGTTTGGTTTTTTATTTGTTGAAGAAATGCTATTTGTATGTTATGTTGAGATGGTCCCCCCCCCCCTACTAGGCTTTAAAGATGTGATGGCCCGTCCTTCCTTCGTTTATGATTTAATTTAGCAATAGACTTCCGTTCGCGCCACCGATTTAAGATGACTCCTCTACTGCTGCCTTAAATTTTCCTAACTAATGTGATCGGAAAACTCTTTGTAGTTTTCCTTTCAATTTGAGGTTTTTTCTCCTCCTTGGCCAGCGTGTAACGTCTAGCCCTATGCTAACATTCGAGTGTTTCCGATTTTCATGATTTTCACGGAAATTTTGCACTCCAATGTGGTCAATTTCCCAAGCTTTTCCGGAGTCTGCGTTGTGTTGTTTTTTGTTTCAGACTATTGGAAAAACAAGGCCTTATTTGTGGTAACCCCTATTCTTTGTAGCGTAGGCAGACTCTCGCATACCATTGACAGAATTCGTATTCCTAACATTCCTATCTTAGACTTTAATGTTCTGAACTCTCTATTATTATCCTACTATGCAATCTACGTTAATTTCCTATAGGAAGACTAGCATTTTCCTAACTTTACCCCTAAATTTTCTATTTTTCTTCTATCGTGAGTTTTAATGGGAAAACTTAGCTTCTGGGCTATACTAATTGCACTATTCCTGATCTATATAATACGACGTAGTTTCGATTTTAAATTTGGTATACATAAATGTAATGATCACAGTATTATCGCCTTTCCTCATCGTACTAAGTGTTATTCTACATGGGTTAGTTTCAATGAATTTCATGGTTAAAAGGTACAGTTTTACTTGTTTTGGCGCCATCTCCATCCTCTCCTAAATTTGGGAAAATTACATGATTAGGTTTTAGTTTACACAGCTTTTGTTATGACGAGAGATCGAATACGGTTTGTTTTGCTGCAATTCGGCTCCAGACCTACCCCTAAAGTACTCAGATGACCACGTTTCCGGTCAGTAACTCTCTCTTCACAGACGTACAGCCTGACCAAATCGGTATACGTAACCTCTTCTTTTAGTTCGTGCGCTATTGGTCATCCCTTGTACCGCGACGGAAAGAGCACCTTCCTTATCCATGGGTCCGAGACCCTCCGAATTCCCGTCCTCCAGACAGTTACATTTAAAGGAGATCAAACCGGTTCCGTCCCCTCGTCAAACAACATTATATACTTGCGAATTTTTGCAAGGTCCGGGTTGAAAGGCCGTCCCCCGCATCCAGAGTTCAGAGATAACCACGCTTAAATCAGCAATTATCTCTGCCCAATCGATAGGTACAAATTATAAATATATGTAAACAATACGAGTTTTTATAATCCACAATACTCCAGTTTTCCCAGAAAATTGTGGATCTGACATCTCCAACACAGGTCGTGAATCTGTGCCAGATATTCAGACATATTACATAAGAATATACGTAAAAGTGATAATACAATATATATAATAGATTACTTTTGGTTTGGTTGACAGGTTGATTTAATGAGACCCTGCTATCTCATGTAGTTTGAATTTAACTGTAGATTGATTTTTTTGTTTGGAGAAAAGGTAGGACTCCAAAAAGCCCAAAATTTGCAAGGCCTGAACCTTGAAAATCTAAGTCGAAGATAAAATTAATTTTATAACATAACTTGGGAACGTATTGTCGACGAATGATTATGCTTATTTTGACATTTCTAGTAATGTGGGTTTTGTTTGTTCTGTTGAATTCATCAATATGTTCGAACGGGTGTGGAGCGCCTTTGAATTGAATCTTTCTATGAAAATGGCGCTATAAAAATATTTATGTACGCAAACTACAAATACGTGATTTCTAAAAGATGATAGTTCATCGCAAAAGATGATAGTTCATCGCAAAAGATGATAGTTCATCGCAAAAGATGATAGTTATTTTTCAATTAAATGTCGACGTTTGTTAAGGTACTTATTCTTCGTAAGATGTACTGAAATTCGAATATATATATACTTATACGTATCTACATACTTCGATAAAAGAAGGTGTGGTTTGGAATGTTGACCTAGTTTTAATAACAGTCGAGGAAGTGTGTCATTGAGATATGCGACAGTTATTAAGTGTCAGAGACCCCCGTCAGGAAGCATAACAATTAGGATTCATTGGTTTGTTTTAGAATGATAACGATCTTTGAATTAATAAAAATCGTTTGGGATGTTTATAATTAGTAACGTTAGTTTTCGAATTTAAGTGTTAGGGAAAATATATACTAATAAAATAAACAGTTTTTATAGGACATATACATAAATATAATAAATGGTTTTATATATATATATATTAAACATTGTATATAAATAAACATAAAATAAATAACGGCCATATAGATTTGATAGATACATTATACACTTTCTTTATATATATATATCCATACACACATATATACTCTTAGTAAAGGCTTAGGTATCTACCGGAAATTTTTATAAATACTTAAATGTATTTATGGAAAAAAAATAGGTATTTTTGAATATTTAAAAGTCAAGTGCTGGTAATGAGTGAGACAATTGAATTATCTATAGTACTAGTTTAATTATAATTCAATGCGAAAAGAGAGGTTTATACAGGTAAGTATCTAACGGAAATTATTATAAATACCTAGATGTATTTATGTAAAAATTATATTTCTGAATATTTAAATTCAAGTACTGGTATTGAGTGAGACAATTGAATTATCTTTAGTACTCGTTTAATTATAATTCAATGTGAAAAGAGAGGATTATCGTAAAATATTTAATGGAGCTAGACATACCGCTCGGGTACCCCAAAATGTATTTGAACATAATTATTTGATTAGAACGGCTTTGATCAAGTATACAAAACATTTACTCATGATAGATAACGGTCGTATAGTATTGACCTATATATTAAACATTAAATATAATCATATATATATATACACATATATACAATACATGTACTTATAAATCATTAGAAATATAATTCATGTCTCCGTCCTCGCCTTCCCCGGGAGAACCTGAAAACTTTTATATTAAATGGTTGACTCACCTGAACTCCCGACAAATTTCATAATTTTTCCAGACGGGTTATACACGCCAATTACGAGGTTTGGGAAAATATTGGACTTCCCTGCCTGGTATTTTTAATCTAATTTAGAAATATTTACTTAATACAATCTAGTGTTTCCTAATTTCAATTCGTGATCTACCGATTTGTACTATTTCTTCAAATTTAATGATCTCTAAATCCAAATTTTATTAGATAATATTTAATTTTTGTTGTTTTATTTTCCTATTTTATTCTTTGTACTCACGTAATTCTCTTTACTAACTATTAATTAAATCCGTAAACCGAACGCTTGGTAATATTTTAGAGCTTTATTATTTTTCTTTTACGAAATTAATCCCACACTAAGTATTAAAATGAATTATGTGAAACTAAGACTCAGCTGTTTTTAAACTTTCACTAAATTATTTTAAACGCAATTATATTTAATTTTTCTTAAACTCGTAATAAATTCAGTTCAACATAAAATATGAATTAAATCATATTTCATTTAAACAATTTTAATTAATTCACAGAAGCTAATTTTAAAAATCTTTAAACAAATAACTTTATTAATTTTAGAAATTTTCAATATTTATTAAATTATTATTATTATCACATTGCTCTAACAGTTTTGAGAAAATTAGATCAACAAGAGAATTTATTTTAATACAATATTAATTCGAACACAAAACACTTTATTTACTGGGTCACTTTTTTTATATCACTTCACTTAAATATAATGAATTTTAGAAGACTTCGATTCAAACACTTTATTTATAAACACTTTCGATTATTATAATTTCACTTAAAACCACCAATTTTAATTAATTCACAGAAGTAATTTTTAGTATCAACTTAATTATAATGAATTTTAGAAACTTCAATATTTATCAAACTATTATTGAATTAAATCAAACTATTGTTGAATTAAATCAAACTATTATTGAATCAATTCAACAACTATTCAAAAGAATTTATTTAAAACTTTATTTAATTGTAAGAAACAAATCAAAATGAAACTTCCTAAGTCCAAAAACAAAACAATTACTTAATATCGGTCAGCACGTAATTTAATTATTTCCTCGCCCGGCGTACTTCGCGACTAATTCCCTATTCTCTCATTACATTTCCTTATATACCTAGCTTAGAATCAAAAGGATTTAACTCCATTCCATACCTACATTACATTATGTTCTTTACCAACTCGTAAACCTATATGTAAGTAACACTAATTTCGACTGTAATTCTTCAATGTAAATATTTAGATAAAATCTGGCCCGCCTCTGAATCCATCACTTTTCCTCACTCCGGCCAGGATCGAATTTAGTTCATTCCTCTAGATCGCCCTGCTGTTCCTTATTATAGAATTGGAAATTTCGATTCATGTTTTTTTTCTGAAAATATTATCTATCGCTTATTCTTTGGTCGCCTATGAACTCGGGTATCTCGTAATCATAGCCACTATGTCATTATTGAATTTTATTTAAAGAAGCGCCTTCTTCACATCGTTCAATTTTAGAAATTCCCTTAGTCCCTGGTTATCTTGATATGCGATATCTTTTTATTTATGAATTTTCCGATGGTAACATGGTTTTTCTCTGATCTAACATGTGAATATTCGATTAACGCATATTTTCGTGCAATTCTCAATTGATCATTATATTGGTGTAAACACTTTATAATTTCTTCCCCACCTCACCTGCCTGAGTTAATAAATATACCTTTCCAGAATGATTTTTCAATGTGTTGCACTGCTTCTTCCTGGTCTAACTGTATTACACCTTTTGCATGTACCTGTCGTCTGCTTATACTTTCATCCGGGTCGATTGATATCATCCTTAATTGATTTTTCACTACCTTTAATAATTTTATGTATTAATTTATAGGCGTTTTTACCTGTGATTTACCTACCCCAAACCTGGTAGATATGAGTTCGTTCACTTCTTTCCTGGCCACTCCCCTTTCTCCATTCCACTCTAACTCAATATCACATTAGCTTACTCATTATTATGGGTAATAACCATTACTTTTGTAAAAAACCGATATAAATCAGAGTTTATCGAAAACTCATTATTTTTTATTACTTTTCCTTAAATAAATATTCCTATCTTCCCTGTATAAACTTAATTGTTTGTTTGTCTCTTTATCACCTGAGTTTCATGTTCATCTGGTCGCTTAAATAAACAATTCTTGTCGCCTTGTTTACATTAGTCATTGACAACCTCAAAATTTTACCTAAATGTATCGAACTATATTCAAAGTAGTAGTCCATATATCTCAATATTTCTATTGAATTCCTTCAGTTTAAATTTTATAATTGATTGATACATTTCTCATCTACATTTTCATAATATCTGATGTCCCGAATCTACTCAATTAATACCTTTTATCACCTAAAATCAGCCTAGTTTCACCCCCTTGTAATTATCTACGTTCCTGAAATTAGAAAATTGTACTCCTATTTCACATTAGTCTCGCCTAAATCGCCTCTTAAGTTTGCCGAAGTTTCCATACTGTATAATTCTTGTTTCTTCCCTTTTTCATCTGCTGAAGCTATTGTTCTCTGAATTATTTTCTCTAATTCGTTGTTTTTCCGCTTACCTTACATGACACGTCTTTCTGTCTAAATTCTAATGCAAACACACCTTTCCCCGTGCAAGATAAATCATCACTTTGTAGTTTTTTTATTTGTAATTAACATTTTGCGTATTATTTTTACTTCCTACTTCCATTTTCAATGGTTATTCATCTCTGCATTTCCCATTGTTTCCTTTAAAGTTCACGACCTATTCTCGTCCTGTTCGACCGCTAGTGAAATGTTTACATTATAGGCCGTTGATCTGAACCCTTTCGATTCACATAAATAATTAATATTTCCTTTGTCCTGTCACCACTAATTGTTGTTTATGTAAACGCTCGTTTGATTGGTAACTTTTTCGTTGATTTCACCCAATCCTGTGATGTTTATTTATAAGAGGGAACGTCTTCTTCTCACTGCCATCTCGTGGTTTTATGTTGCAACGAGTTTTATGAATCAAAATTATTGGATTATAATTCACTGTAATCAAACTCTCCACAAGTCGATAGATGTCGCCCCCTTAAGCTTTTCTAGCATGAAAGTTATGCATATAAAAAAAAATATTTTCCAGGGTTCTATTAAAAGAAAATGATGATGGTTAGACCATTACAATGTTAATAATACTATTAGTGACAAAATAAATCTATTAGAGTTTGTAATAAGATCAACCTAAGTAAAAAAATCGGAATTTTTTTCCAGTTAAGACTCGGTAGATAAACATATAATTTTTAATAAATAAAAATAGTTACAAGTTCACAAAAAAAAATTACAAATACATAAATGGAGGTCCAAAAAAATAAACTTCATTTTTTACTTTCTTTAAATAAAGACGCGTGAATATTGTAGAAGAATTGACACCGTTTTTAATGTTAGTACGAAATGATATTTGTCAAAAGTACCAACTATATAAAATGGATATTTTAAATATTGGTTGTTAGGTTCTTAGTTTTTTTTTAAGAACAAAAAAAACCAAACCAGGAACCTAGAACCTATTCTTTCATTCCTGCACATGCAAATATTCTTTATTAACTTTTAAGAATCTGTTCCCAACTAGAAAAAAATACCAA
>JAHDVE020007511.1:0-64380 GCA_022606495.2 Halesus radiatus | reverse complement strand
TTAACAGTCTAAAATATTTTAAAGACACAACAAAAATGTACCTGGTTTTCTGTAGTTTGTGTAACTATAGGACAAAAACTGCTATAAAATTCATCTTAGCAAACAAGACGGAAATCAAAGGGAAAAAACAAAACTAGAAAGAACCATCTGTTCAAATAAAAGCTGACACGAATGCCATTATACAATTTAAAAAAAAAACATAGATTCAGTAAATAAACACAATGTAATCCGACTTCCAGAGGGTAATAAACAAACCCGAAAGTAGTCTTTAAAAACATAATAGTAAACAGTACCGTCAGCAATAAAACAAATATCAAGTCATAAATAAAAACTGTATTGGAAAACAGGGGAACCCACTCCCGACATCGATGCTATATATACCATAGATCTAGTATTCATTGTGCCAGTCTAACGATACCCGTGATAGGATGAAACCGGTCAGGTCGAAAATAAATAAGTGAGAAAAGTTACAAAGGTTTTTCAATAAAAAAAAATCATTTTAAAATGGAATTCCATCATGAATTGACAGTTAAAATAGAAATAATTATTATCTTATTATTATTCATTTATATCATACATTGTTATTTTGTTTGCTTATTTTGAGATCGAAGTGTTTTTTTTTTATGTTCTTACTCGATTCTCCGTTTTCAGGCTATCGGGAAGGAGATTGTATATACGAGTATATATGCACCCTCGTGGCCTATGCTTCTTTTACCACTTTCAATCTTTACTGTATTCGTGTACAATTTATTATGTTGTCTTGTGTAGTGTTAGTGTTCGTTTTTTATAAATGCTGTGTTCGTGTGTATAAGTCCATTTTGTATTTTGTAGATTAATGGGCATATATTATATTCGTACAGATTTCTGATTTTCAGCAAGTTCATTTCTTGATATAGTTTATTTGTAGGAGTGTCTGGGATATAATAGAAAAGTTTTTTTAAAACTTTATTCTGTATTATTTGTAATTCGTTCAATTATCTAATTTGTGTGTTTCTCCATGTGTCTATTAGGTGAAATAACATTGATGGAAACAACTTCAACACAGCATCCCCAAATATGAAATTAGCGGTGAGATAAATAAATTTCCTTAATGGTCTCCTATGTGGAGGGGGGTCAGCGTTAAATACACACTTTATAATTTTCTACAAACAATACTGATAATAAAATGTAAATTCTGTAAATTCTGTACGAGAGTACGACAATGTCAAAGATTTCCTTATTTATTAATTATTAAACTGGAACTCATTTTAACCTTTCTTTTTTTGACTATTTGTCTTCTATTATATATAGAAGAATGTCCCGGGCTTGCGGTGTGTGTTTGTTTTGTATAAAAATCTACAGTTTTATTCCGAGCTTTATCAAATTAAAAGGAAGCTCACTGTATACATGAGATTTAGAAAAACCACTCCTTCTGCCTTTCACACCCCTCAAAGCAGAATTTTGGTACTTTTTGATTAAACATTACACACTTGACTTGAAAAAATACCGAGTAGGGGTAGGAGTAGGGTTAGGGGTTGGGGTAGGTTAGGGGAAGTTGTAGGGGTGTGGGTAGAGGTGGGGATAGGGGTAGGTGTAGGGTTAATTTTAGGGGTAGGTTAGGGGAAGTTGTAGGGGTGTGGGTAGAGGTGGGGATAGGGGTAGGTGTAGGGTTAATTTTAGGTGCAGGGGTAGCACTTCACAACCTTAAAACTTTAATCCAAACCATTCTTAACCCCGGGCAACGCCGGGTACTTAAGATAGTTTTTAATAAAGTACGTCACTGTAATAATAAAGGTAAAAATAAATAATTTAGAAGCCCTGGAAATTATAAAATACATGGATATGAATTCTAGTATATTGAATAACAAAGTAAATTTATCGTATAATCCTCTCCTAGATATGTTTCCAGTGAACCGCTTTATTCCTCCAGAAACCGTCTGTTTGGAAATTATCCCTTCCTGTTTGGTCGACTCTCACTCCAACACCTACATATTCATGTATGTCTGTCATTATTTTGTATCTTACGAAGGTACTTCCGAAACCGGTCGATCCTTATGTTAAATTGAAGTGGTTTAAAACAGATCTATATATTACGAAATCTTTAAAATTATATATGAAATATACACGGGAATTTTTGGTAAAACGATCGAAAGTACTATTGCTGGTTTTCATACTGCACCTATTGCAGACATTTTAGAACGTATTTTATTTATATTAACAATAGGATTTTTTTTTAATTCTTCACTGGAAACCTTGGGCATTTTCCTAACTATCCGCAGAGAATTTACAGATAAATCTTTAAATTATTCCTTGTATTCAAAATATACGAAGTGGGGTTTAGTGGCATTTTTTAGTACTGACCACAGAGCAAATAATAGAGATGCCCTAACACCCAAGGGGAAGAAACCAAAATAAGAGGGGCAACAATTTAAGTAAAGCAGCAACTAATTAAAAAGCTTCAGCTTGTTAACAAAAAACGAATATTTTGTTACGGTATTTAGTTTAACCCTTTTTTTAAATGTTTGTAATTTGCTTACCGCATTCAAAATCACGCGAAACAAACGTGGGCGGCAGTGAACCAAAACTGTTGCCAAAATAGGTGTCACGGGACATTTGCATCCAGCCGTCGAAGTCGTACTTAGGGCAAATCTATTAATTCTGACGTCGGTGGTGCTGACCAAAAAAAGTGTAAATGTGTTGAAATCTCGCCAGAAAGTAAAACTATAATATATCTATATCGGAAGTTAGATGAAAGTTTGGAATACCGTGTTTGTTCTACTGGAAGATCAATGGAAGGTGCTTCGAAGAACAAGCGTCATCAATCCCTTCAGCACCCGTGCACAGGTGATGCGCAATGTGCGTCCAACATTCATCGACGGTTGATGTTCTCTACACAAGCATTGCTTAAGGCGATGCAATACAAAGTAATGCAAATCATTTGTGTTTGGTTTGACAGTTTGATGGCCTAGAAATATCATAAATGATTTAATTAAATACTCCAAGTAGAACACACCTTGGCTTTATGTTTAACCAGGCATTTTTTGGTGAGTCTTTTTAAAAGCCTTAAAAAAATTAATTATTAAACATTAAAACAATGTTTAAACTGTAAAATCTCCTAATTGCGAACCCTTTTTTCTGATATTGTCATATTGTTTATTGTGGTAATTTAAGTTTAAGAGTATGACCGAAAAACATTCTTATATTTATGCTTGATCTTTACAAAATAATATAGAACACGCATTTCGGGGACGTTTTTCTTATGATAGGCACACCATTACATCCTTTATGGACTGCACGCCACTGCTGGTATGAGTGCAATACCGCTGAAGCCTGCAGAGTAAAGATTGCCCTGTTGTTAGCCAACCTTCAATATAAAAGAGCGCAAGAAGAATAAGAGAGGGTGTTATCATCATAGGAGCTGCACATTGAATCATCTCCGACTAAATTACTTAACATGTTCTTCTGAAACAATGTAATATTTTATATGTAATTAATTCAGAGCGGAATATTTCCTGCTTACGATTTACGCATGCAGTAGAACAGAGATTCCCGACATGGGCGATATCGTCTCCCAAGGGGCGTTGGAGAGATCCAAGTGAGCGGTAGTGAGCTCAAGGGCAAATGGGGGGATGAAAGGTTACAAGGGGGCAGTAAATGGCTGAAATGGGAACGAAGGCATCAAAAATATGTTGAATAAATTTTCCTTATTAATTCAAATTTGTTGTAGGTACCATTGAAAGAAACATACAACAAAATGAACTGTTCGATTATTCTATTGATTTATAGATGTATTAATAGTTGTTTTTTTTTTTAATTTACTTAACGGTGTTATAACACCTATTCAGGTTTCTCACGATCTGTTGTCAGGTGAACAATAATTGACTACATAATATAACACGTAATAGCAAACATCTATCATAAAGGAGAACAGGGGTGATGAAAAAATCATGTCAGGGTGTAGAGTTGACCGCGGAAATGAAAGTTATACAGTGTATATATTTCGATTTCATCGCATTGTCGTGTAAGAAGAAACAGGGCGCTGATGAAATATATAGTCTAAAAGTGGACGGTGAGTCAAATAAGGTTAGGAGTCTCTGTAGTAGATTTAGATTTCATCGCATTGTCGCGTAAGAAGAAACAGGGCGCTGATGAAATATATAGTCCAAAAGTGGACGGTGAGACAAATAAGGTTAGGAGTCTCTGTAGTAGATTTAGATTTCATCGCATTGTCGCGTAAGAAGAAACAGGGCGCTGATGAAATATATAGTCCAAAAGTGGACGGTGAGACAAATAAGGTTAGGAGTCTCTGTAGTAGATTTAGATTTCATCGCATTGTCGCGTAAGAAGAAACAGGCGCTGATGAAATATATAGTCTAAAAGTGGACGGTGAGACAAATAAGGTTAGGAGTCTCTGTAGTAGATTTAGATTTCATCGCATTGTCGCGTAAGAAGAAACAGGCGCTGATGAAATATATAGTCTAAAAGTGGACGGTGAGACAAATAAGGTTAGGAGTCTCTGTAGTAGATTTAGATTTCATCGCATTGTCGCGTAAGAAGAAACAGGGCGCTGATGAAATATATAGTCCAAAAGTGGACGGTGAGACAAATAAGGTTAGGAATCTCTGTAGTAGAGTAATATCATAAAGAATAAAATATACATACATAAAAACGAATCTTTATCTGTCTGGCTGTCTAGAGCCACTTTTGTCGGCCGTACGTATGTACTAACCATTCTAGGCTGTGGCCCTTTACTAACTACGCAGGGATACTTGAGGGTTTGGAATCATTTATAACCTTAGCTTCGTTGAACCAAAAAAGTCTTTGACGTGCACCCTGAAGGAGTAACCATAAGTTACTTATACCGGGGTGGGAAAGTGGTAGGTAACCTCAACTGTCTGTCTGCCTGTCCTCGATTTTTTCTAAAATTACTAGATCGGTTTCGCTGAAAATAGCAGTTTGTTTTTATTAGTGCCGGGAAGGTTTAAAGAGTAGTGTGAATGAAATTCGATATGTAAAACTGTTGGTATAACGTTTTAAAATTACTATGAAAAACATTGAACCGGCCATGTTGTATTGAGGTTAGCCCATAGATATACTACTGTGGTTAGCCACAGATTACATATTCAAAAGAAGAAGGTTTGTTTGTATAGAATATTTTCAAAATGAAAAGCACGAGTAAGTACCTACTTTAGATATATTTTGAAATGATAAACATTTGGAATGAAATAAAATATTCAAATGAATGTTTCTTTATTTAGAGATAGTTACTTTCACTTTCAAATCAATCATTGTACCCGAGCAAGGCCGGGTACACATCAGCTAGTATCAAATAATTTCCATAGCAAAGTGCATGCGCGAGGCTCGTAAATTACCTTAACGCTGCAAGGCACTTTGTAACGAATTTATTACCTTGTTATTGGAAATTATTTCTTTCCTGTACGTAATAATTTTTCCCATTGCAGTTTATTTGTCTCACTAACGATCTGAAGTTAATGGGAATATTAGATAGTGCTCATTTGGGTTGTGTTGTGTGCCTGAAAGGAACGGGAACAAGAAGGATGTATAGAAGAGGAAGGTTGTGAAGAACCTGGCTCTTCACATCTGATCACTTACGCTGTTTCAAACAATACAACGAATCAATTGTGGTCTTTCACCTTGGGAAGTGCACGTGTCTATCACTCTTGAACGTGATACAATAAATTATAATATGTCATTGAAATTATATGTTAATAATCATATAAATAAAATAAAAAATAGTTTAGATGGATTTCATTCATTATTAAATGATTCAGCGGACAACGTCATGTAGCACTAAACCTACCTGTTTTTTTTTTAAATAAGTTAAAAAGTAAATCAAATTTAATAATGTCATATTTAAAAAAAAGTATTTTAGTTTTTCATTGTTACCACAGCTGTTTCGGCGTTCAAAGCCATTTCCAAACTGTAGTTAGGGTACATTGAGACGACTAACTTATATGATTTTATTTACTCCCACCCAATTGTAATTTGGTCGGTGTTTAAAATGATTTATTACCGGTAAAACCGGTTTACTTTGAAAATAATTATGCATAATCCGTTTATTTTTCTGCTATGAAAAAAAAACTTTTTTTTTTAAAATTGAGAATACGATGTGTAGTATATCTTTACATTGCGATGCAATTTATGTTTAATGCATTAAAACAATTCTACTGTTTTCCACTTTAATTTTCGACCTGACCGGTTTCAGCCTATCACGGGCATCTTCAGACTGGTGCAATTTCACTTAAACTGCGGTATTATTGTATATACAATATTTGGGGTGTCAGGGGTGGTAAACAATGATTTAATATAAATTTTATTAACCAGTATTGCTATGTCCTTATGTCACATGCTGTGAGATGTAAGATATCTATCAATACTAGCAGTTTAAAACCCGCTCCGGCTAGTTTTTGCTGCATTTTTGACATTCCGCACCCCTGCGCTGATAAAACAGAACAGTTTTGAACTCACCTAAAAAGGACACAGTATGTTCATTGTGGTACGAATTGAATTGCAGACTCTTTTGCGTATGAGGAGAAATTAGTATTTTTACTATTCGCGTCACTGTGAATAACATGGGACTCTAGGACATTAACACTGTAAGATTATAACTTCATATACCTATTTTTTAAACTATTAAAGATATGAATACCGCACAAGAGTACCAATTGCTCCCAACCGTCTGGAGTCAGTGAAACAATGACATCCGCAATTTGTTAATGTTGTGAGGCTGGAGGTATTGGGGAGGGGAAGGAAAAGGGAAAGGGGAAGGTGGGCAAATACCTGGCTATTCAGATCTGATCACCAAACGCGGCTAAAAGCTATTTCAAGCAACGTTTCATTTCTGAATGGTGATCTTTCACCAGGGCGGTACTGAGAGTATCTTCTACTATGGAACGTGCGCAAATATACTATATATTATTTTTTAATGAATTAATTGTGTAACAACACAAATTAATTAAATAAAATTTACTTGCACCCGCCGGGATTTTAACCCGTGACCTTCGGATGGGTTACACTATGTATTTTAACAGAGTGATTTTATAATAAGGTTAAATTAAAAATGGTTAAATTGTTTTAATAAATCATTATAATGGAATTCCACAACGAATTGTCATTTTCAAAAATATAAATTTCAAAAAGTGCACTTTATGTCACTTCGTTACTTTTTGGAATGTTTTCTTAGGGGTACAACAGTAATAATATTGGATATATTATTATTGCCTAAGAATACTTAATAAAAATAAACGGTCAACTTTTCTATAGCACCGTTTATTGATTAAAATCACCTAAAAGGCGCTGTACATTTTGTTTGCCTCTTTTCAAAACACAATTTTCAGAATTTTGTTTAAGATTTCCAATTTGTTTTCCAACTTCAGGCCATTCAAAAAATCTGGCCAACGCATTAAAACCTATGTCCCCATATTTTGCAGGATTCGTAGAGTTCAACCAGTCTGTTCGACCCATCAGACATGGCCGACCTGAGCGTGAGTTGTCTCTGAGTAAGATTATCTATGACGCAGAGATCAATCAAGTATGTTGGCGCCAGCCTATTCAGTACTATATTTATTTATTTTAGAAAGAAGCAGTACATGTATAAAATGAGTGGTATACAAATTACAAGGTTTTAGAAAATTATTACACGGATCGGTACCAATGACATGTCTCTATGAAATGTCTAGTAAGTGGTTATATACATTTTACCGGGCGGGGTTAGCTTTGTGATTGCGCATTAATGTTACGAGTAATATTTTTTCTTAAATGACGGTAAGGAATCAAAAAATATGTTATAGGTTGGGAGAAAGATTATTAAATGCTTGGAGATCATGTGAAATTCGTGGAATTTGCTGCAGCGTTTGTTTTGTTGTTTAAAATAGTTTGGGGTGGCGAGTACATTTCGATGGTATGTTAACATTAATTTGAGGTAGGAGTTCAGGGCAGTCTAGTCCATTTTTTAAGATTTTATACAGGAATATAGTATCGGCTACCGTTCGCCATAGTTTCAGAGATTGGAGTACAGAGTGATTGTTATTGTTGTATTAGAACCAGGGAAACTTGGTGAATTTATTCTATATTCGTTCTATACTATTGAAATATATGTCCTAGCTGAAGTACCCGGCGTTGCTCGGGGTTATGAGTAAAGTTTGGGGTTGTGATATGTTACCCTTACCCTTACCCCTACCCCTACCCCTACCCCTACCACTACCCATACCCCTACCCATTTTTAATGAACACTACGAAACTAATGTTTTTCTTTTTGTAATGCGGATTACAAATCTTTGGTTATGTTTATTTACAAAAACGCAACGATAAGGGATTAAAAATACTTTTCTCCGCTGTAAAAATCATATTAGTATTTTAAATATTTTATAAAACATACAATGGGACGGTCAGAAAAAGTTATATTTCTGATTAGATTTTGATAAATACTAAGCCTATGTAAATTTATAAAATATTTAATAAATATTTTTCTATTTAAAAACATTATGTTTATCGTATGGCGTAACAATACTATCATTATTTTGAATTAATAAATAATAACTCTCCGACGTCCCTCTCCCCCTTATTTTTTTCCGTGTTATTTTATCGAGCGAAGATCATCTTATTTAATAAATACATTTCTGATTGAAGTTTTTCTTGTCGACCCTTCACTGCGTTTGAAATAATTGCGCTCGAGTGCTAATTTATCACGTTTTAGGACTGTTATTTATTATTTAAGCGATCGAATGCCAAATTATTATCTCTTTAGCAATTTTATGATAAAAAAATGATTAACACAAAATGGTATTTTTGGCACCGCGTTTGCTTTGTACGCGTTTATAGCTCCACGGTGTTATCTATGAAGGCGGCCAAAGGCAGAACTAAAGACGCCATGTTTTTTTTTATTCCGCTGTAAAATTAATTTAAATATTTAAAAAAATAAATCATTTTACCACGTAATGCTGTTAAATATTGAAATGAATTGTTTGTTGACGGGGATATCTTCACACTGAATATGAAATGAAAAAAAATGTTTTCGTATATTTAGAGCACAGTTCATTAAGAATACGTATTAAAATAAATATATTGTTTTAAAACTAACGTATACAATATTTTTATAAATTTCTTGAAAACTTTAAAATTACATTAACATTTCATTACACTTAATATTATGTGTGTACTCCCACTAACAAACAATTCATCTCAATATTTAAAAGCATTAAGTGCTGAAAGTATTTTTTTTATTTTTTTTATGAAAAATATTTAATCAACGCCATCTGTGAGCGTGTATCACGGTTCGTTTAACCTTAATGAAACGAAAAAAAAATTGTAAGAAATATATTTCAGTGTTTTGATATTCATGGACGAAATGAAATTGCAGTAGAAAGATGACTCAAAAATGATAACTTTCATCGATCGCCCTAACACATCGTTTTTTATTTGTACGAATTTTAAATTATTGTGTACAAATAAACACACATTTTATGATGATGTAACAATAATAAAATGTTAATAAGATGGTATAACTGAGACGTCATGTATAATACTCAGAAAACCTTTATTCTAAAATACACATAAGTAATATATAAAACTACTTTTAAAAAAAATCAACTTACCAATAGGTTAATCGACGTTACATCGCATTGTCTTCTAGTCAGAAAAAATAAGTAAGACAAATTGTCACTTACTAAGGCAACAAAAAACTGTATTTCAACTCACGAAAACTTTCACATAATATGTCGATTACACATAAATTAATGTAATTAAAAGTTAATTAATATTTATAGTTAAATTATTATTTATTGCTGATTCGGTAGAATCTCATCATAACTTTAATAAACATACTTATTTTTGGCCACACAAAAATATGTTTAACCGTCACTAGAAAATCCACACTTTTATTAAACGTCAAATTTGATAGTCGCACATTCAAATAGTTACAGTTGAAAAAAGTTCGCGAAAAACTCGCGGTGAAACTGTTGTCAAGTAAAAACTCGCGCGCTCAACTGTCAGATTTTGAAAAGCGCTCCACGAACGCTCCCCACGGCTATTCGCGACCAACTGCTCCCAGCCACGAGATTTTCACTAGTCGGGTACATACTCATTTCATATGAAGGTTGGTTGAGTACGAATTTCGCGCGCTCGGAAAAGGGGGGAGGAGATGAGAATACGGAAAATGACGCTTGGAAAAGGGAGGAGTATAGACGCCATTCAGAACACCGTCTGGGTGCATCCGAGCGCCTAGGACAACTAGTTTGCCGCCAAAAAGTCGACGAACATCTTCATCTTTGTAAAATGGTGCAGTTTTATTATTCATTGCTACAAATTTTATTCAGGAAAATTGAATTGGAGTGCGGATACTATTTTACAGTCGCTTTGCTTAAAGGGAGGTACTCAAAAATGCACACTTTGTAGTCTGCTGATGCAAAAAAAAAACTAAAAACGATTTAACAATAAATTCTACAAGGGTAGTTTGGAAAACGTATAAGCTTTTTAACGACAAAAGTTCTTAGACAGTTCTAAGAGTGTATCGAACGTATCTAAAGAGTGGATTAATTTAAACAGATGAAACATATTTCTTATAACCAAATATAAATTATTGTACAACACGTGCAATAACCAATCCGAGAGCTGGTATTTCACAACACCGATCCAAGAGCCTATATTGCACCACAAATGCAATAGCAAGTCAAGATTACACCACGAATGCAATAAGATGCCGAGATTTCACAACATAATGTTCGACCGCGCCGCGCGCCCTATAAGAAACATACGAACAGCGGTATGTGCTTTTTTTTCATTTAAACCCCAGAATAGAAAACATGTTCTTGGATATCTCGACCTGCCACCACCAGACAAGAACAGCCTCCTACACCCAGCAACCGCTAACATCACCACCCGCTACCTCAGCAACTGACCATACTGACCGAGTTGGCATCGCGTCCTATTCACACCCAGGCGTTGCGACTTCTATTCCTCCGCTGGCTTAGTTCTTCATCACGACACAAGCAACATTTTCTGCTTAGTATGATGGTAGTAGTAGATTTTCAAATATCGTTGAATTATTCGTAACCCAAGAATGTTTGTATATAAAAAAAAATATATATTTAATAATTTTAATTCAAAAGGGTAAATGAAATATATGTATGTATGTAGAATTTTAGGTAAAACGCTAGAAAACGACTTCATTGATTTTCAAATAGAACATGTTATTTACCGTTTTTGTACGTATTTGGTAGAATTTAAATGATTATATTTTGAGGATTTTCAACATTGGAAACTTTAGATTTTTTCCTAATAACCTGTATAGAATTTACAGATTAACAACTTGTTGTATTACTTGCGTTAGCAACCTGCGAAGTGACATTTAGCGCCTTATTTGGGTACTCGACCTTAATTGAGCACATTTAGGGTCTTTGTTTTCTAGAATATCGTATATATCGGCAAAAGATATGCAGTCGAACGCGTCCTTGATGTAGATATTATTAAATACCCCCAACCATTTGATGGCAACTTGCTACACTGGCGCCATCTAGCGGCCCGAGTTGTATGAATTGGTTTTTTCGTACATTCTAATAGATTTTCTGTAAAAAATATTCTTAACAAATTATAGAAATCGCATATTAAAAATTACATATAGGGTGACCTAAATATTTTGATTTTACTCATTTTTTGCTCATGTATATATTAAAAAATAGACTATTAGGATTGTATTAACATTTTAAGCCTCACTGCTCGCGCACTGTCTAAATTGTTTACAAAGAAAATAAAATATTTATTACAATAGCAATACAGTCTGGAAGCGCCATAGCCCGGTCCGCTAGAGGTGGTAGTATTGCTGGTATTTTGACGTCTGTAATATTTGATTACACGCGTAGCTTTGTCAAAATATTATCTTTGATTAGTTCATGATCTATGTAATTACGTAAATATCGTGAAATTGAATAATATTATAAAAAATAAAGAAAATGTTCGAGCGCCAGTGGTCCTCATCCAGCAAGTGAAGCAATTACATTAGAGATTAGAAACGACTCCATTTGGCATCGAACGCCAAAAATTCCACCAATTGTAATATATATTATAATAGCAATACAGCCATATTCCGCCAACTAGCATGCCGCCATCGCAATGTACGGTAAATGTCATTAGCTGCGCGAATTATTATATTTTTACGGTATTTAATATTATTAATAAGATTTTTAAAAAACCTTTTTTTTTATTTCAGAGACAAAAACATTTCCGGGTCATAATTAACCTGACAGTATTTGATTTCCTCCTACTGCTGTAATTATAAGCGGAAAATGTTGCTTGTGCAGTGATAGAGGACTTAATTTAGTTACAATACATATTTTTTCATTTAGTTAATATTTTTTTACAAATCTAATAAGACAATTTGAGTGTTTTTCTTAGTCCTCATAACTGGGGGTTCCTCTGCTGAGGCGGACTAGGTTTTATTAAAAAACTAATTGTTTTTAAGCTCCTACGGAGTTCTTTTCAAGATGCTGGATAACTCCTCTTCTTTTAATTTCTTAGAGCCATATTTTGATTTGATTTTTTATCAAAATCATTTTCTTTTCAGTTTTACTTAATTATATAGCCTAGTGGGGAGATATTTATAATTCCATTTTCCAAAAGCGGTTTTAAATAGCAGGGGATTGATCTCGCTACGTCTAGGTTAGAACCCGAAGCATATGTCCACTCGTCTACTATTCGCCCTAGTGTTGCCTTATATCTTCCCGGCTATATATAAAGTTTATTTTCTTATGATTATCACACAAGAGTTTTAGCTTCCCGGAGCTAGTGGGACTATGGCATCCCCATTTACGGTATTTTTTGGGTTGAAGGAAATTTGGAAATGAAGGAGTTGCGGAAGATTAAGTTTGTCTGATTCTGATATGGTCACCAAATACGGTTAAAGCCATTTCAAGCAACGATTCGATTATTAATGGTGGTATTACACCAGAGAGACACGGAGAGTATCAATTACTCTGGAATGTGCCGCAAATATTCTAATAATATTTGTTTTATGTGACACCTCACAATACGGCGCACAAACAGGGAAACTATATCGCCAAGCGGTTGGGCAACGTTGTGAGGCGGGTCAAGGAAGGGGATATAGGAAGGTATTTGTTAATGCGGGCCTTGAAGGGTGTCCTTGTTAAATATAGGAGGAAATACAAATGCCGGTAGCTCTTTCTACATACTAATTTAAAAAACATCGAAATTCAGTCGGTAATTAGTTGGCAGGTGGGTTCGAGGGGGGAGTTGGCATGAATATTTATTTTACTTGTATTTGAAAAAAAAATGGAAAAAAAACAACCAAAATTTCACTTACACTTTACTCCAAATATGGTTAGTAATCACTGGTGAAAGTAATCCAAGTACGTAACACCCTGTATATAAAATAGATTTTTAGATTCTTAATTTGAGCATATTTACCACATTGTATTTCCAAAAATATTCTTCCGAATTTTTATTTAAAAAAAATGGTTTACTGCAGTCGAAAGTCACGAAAATCTTTTCCCTGCAAACAGCAACCTGGAAATAGAATCTTACTTGTCACTCATGTTTCAATCCATGAGGAACTGCATCTTTCTCTATCACGTCTTCTATTTATCGTCCCTGGATTATCAGACAGCCCCATGTTTCCCTGACATGATATAACCATAAAAAAAAAAATTAATTATTGCATCGTCTAAGCTGTATTTCTTTTTTTCCGTTATTTCAGTTGCTCCATAGATACTTAGGTTCGTCAAGCTGCTATCGGGTAGGAATCCTAACAACCCAATTTGACAAATATTCCGAAGTATTTTATTTTTATAATTTCCAGTATGTTCACAAGACCTAAACCATATACAACATTTACATACAATAACATTCACGTCATTATAAAACAATTAAGAAAACATTGCCATTTAAAGCGATTAAACAGATTTCAACTGCAAGTAACTCACATAATAGAAAATCTATTGTCACAATCATTTTTTCAGTAAATCGGTTTCACCGGTATCAAATCGTTTTAAGCACCATAAAAATTGAAATTTGGTGGGGTAAATAGTATCACATAAATAAGTCGTTCTAACGTGGCCTTACCACAGTTTAAAAATGACTTTTAAAACCGAAACAGCTATCACAATAATCAGAAAACTAAAATACCTACAGAACATAATAATAACGTTTTTAAATTTGATTTACATTTAATTTATTTCTTTTGAATTTACAAAAACAATTCGTAATTATTTCCTAAGTATACTGAAAAACCGTAAGTTAGCCGATTTAAAATGCATGTCTTCGATTGATTCGGCCGCTAGTTTTGCCGGATCGTTAAAATGGCGTAGCGCGTAATTCCATGAAAGCTAACACCGAAACTTCCCGCTTTACAAAAAAATGTTAACGATATTAAACCGCGCTCTGTTTTTGTTTACTTAACAACATCATAATCAGTTTAACATTTATCATAATCCTTCAGTTGCGTCTGCTTGCCGGGAAGAGATTATTCAATAACCAGATGCTAATCGTAACCGTAAACCGACGGCATAAAAAAAACATTGTGTGCAAAGTAGTCTAATAAAATCCGCTCCGTTTTAAGACGTTATAATATAACTTGATCTATAAGATTAATTTCATGTTATTTGCTTTGTTATTCACACTCTGGATAAGGATCCTTGGAGCCTTATTCAGAAGTTGCCGGTTCTAAATTCGGTGTAGGTAAATAAAATGATATTATTTTCATATAAAATAATAACTATATACATTTTTAATGTGAAAACTGCACTAGAGTTCCAAGTGTCCAGAGCCAGGACAGTTGGAACTATGGCATTCTTAATTATTGGTATTTTGTGAGGCCGAACGGAGTGGGGAAGGAAAGGAGATGTATTTATTTTATCTCTTGTAAGAAATAAACAGCTTTTAACGGAAATATGTATATACATATAGCAGTAGGAAACACAGTGATTTAATTAGTATTTATAAAACTTACCATGGACTGGTAAGTTTTTGTTAATTACCTGCCCCATGAAATATCCAAATAACAGCTTCATTTATGCATTTTACAAAGCATAAAATTACTGGATATATAAAATTTCAATTCGACCGTAACAATTACATGATAGAAAGTCAACATAATAAGAAAATTATTTCGTTAGTAAGGTTGTACTGATTAATAGAAGTACCAACAGATGGCACTGATTACTACCTTTGTAATTTGTACCGATAGGCACGGCCTTTTGCGACACTAACACAAACAAGTCTTCTTTTGAATGCGCAAACATGTTTGTGTAGAATACCGTCAAAACATTTGAATATGACATTTTGCATAGTTAGTCCCTGCTTTTGACACGCTATAGTAGGGCGATCAGTGGAGCGCGGTGGAATTGAGATCCGTAGTTAGAACCTTGCGCGGATTTTTGAATGCGTATATTGATTTTTTGCAGTATTTTAATGAAATTTAATATTATTCGTTTTTAAGTGAGTAAGGTAGGGTAGTGCTTATGTGCCTATGGAATGCACGCCTATGATAGGAAGTTAAACAGAAGGTAAGCCAACAAAGTTTCTTCTGCTTACATTGGTTAAATATAGTTGTTTTATTTATAAATCTAACAAGAGTAACAAAAAAGGGAATATAGGGGAAATAGGAAGAGGAAGATGATGCTAAGATGGGACAGGGGATCCTCTCGATACTTTCTATACTTGTGCATTAAGACCCAGCAATACCCTCCATTCGGAAGCTGAACATTGTTTGAGAGGGAGATATGTTAATACGGAAGAGAGAGGGAGCACGCCAATATAAATAACGCTTAGAGCGTTAGCGATCATTTAGTTTTTTTTAATAAAACACGACATATTTATAATAAAGTTAAATTCAAGACAACTAACTTACAGCATTTTAAAAATCGCTGAAAAATGTGGATTTTTTCATACCTATCACATGTTAAATAACAGAACCACACGGGTTGTTTTTATTTTACGCAGCATACTGTGCGACTTTTTCTACCTAGGGAATTTCAAATAATTACTTTTTCAACTAGATGTCTGAATAAAGATTATCTTAAAAAATAACATACATTTCAAGTGCACAAAAACTTCAAGTTTTCAAGTGAAGTTTGTAATATGTATCTATATAGAAATTCTGAATGCGGAGGTTAAATTTATGGTCGTACGCATTGCTTCGTTTCAACTTAGAAGCATTAGAAATAAGGAAAGCAAAAAACACTAATAGTAGACTCATAAATAATCAAATAAATCTAAATAAAAGTCCAATCTTTAAATTATTCCCAATAAACAAAGTACATTCCCTTCCCGGTCAGCAGGTACCTGCTGATCTCCGACCCTTGGCCCTTCACTAGCCTGTTTGTATTAATCCATAACACATGTGCATCTAAGTTCATAGTTTAGTTGTATACTGCCCTGAAGAAGCTACGGTAGTAGCGAAACCCGGTCGGCTAAAGTATAAATAAAAGTGATGTAAAACAAAGTTATTGTTTTATTTTATAAATTAAAAATATTATCATTATAAGTCGGTGGAGTGGAAGATTGAGAAGTTATTGGCTATTTGGATCTAGTCACCAAACATGGCATGAAAGCATGTGTCATGCACGTACCAAGTTTATCAGAAACTTTTCTCAAATGATTAATTTAACGGCGTCGAAAGTTAGGGAGTTCCAAAAAGCAAGTTCAAATTTAATAATTCAAGTTATTCAAAAGTTTCAGCTGCGACGCCGTACTTGCTATATTAATAATTAAAGTCCAAAACTTTACTAATTATTGCTATTATGCTCTATTTATCAAAGCAATTACACTCGGTATTAAATATCACACACGGAGATAGTATGCTACGGAGGACGCTTTTTGATAAATGACTTTTTCCACCCCTTCCCTTACGGTACTGAGAATCCCCCGAGCTCCGGTGGCGTGCACTCAATATACACTGTACATATTTAGATATATGTAATATTTAAGTTGGATAAAACTTATTTTTATTACTTACTAGCTGATGTGTGCCCGGCCTTGCTCGTGATTATTATTATTTATTTTTTTTGGTATAAAGTTATGAAGTTGTGAGAACTTGTCGTTTGGGTGAATGTAATCTATATATATAAAAATGAATGTGAGTTTATTTGTTTGTTTGTCCTTGATTTTCTCGAAAATCACTTGACCAGTTTCGCTGAAAATAGCACAGTTTATTCTTATTAGTGCCGGGAAGGTTTAGAGAGTAGTTTGAATAAAATCCATTATGTAAAACTTTTGCTATAACGTTTTATAATCGCTATAATCACAGAATTCAGAATTTTAATTCTTTTCTAACTAAATCGGTATTATCGATAGTAAATAACTGTAATAAATCTTTTTTTTTTAAACCCGTCCAAATTAGAAAGGGGTGGGAATCATATAAATAAGTCATCACAATGTGGATTAATCTCAGTTTTAAAATGGTCTTCTACGCCGAAACAGCTGTCACAATAATAAAAACTAAAAATACTTGCAGAACTTAATCATAACATTATTAAATTTATTTTATATTAAATTTTTATAAAAATAAATTAAATGGAGTTCTACGAATTCAACACAAAGACAATTAATAATGCGTTAATTTTAAATAAATGAGACAAAAAATCATAATAATTTTTTTTTATATTTATTTTTTAAAACTTATAACATTGAACTGTGAGTTTTATTTTATTTGCTATTTATTCAACGTCTAATACATGGCCATTTCGATACATAAATCGCTTTTTCGTTTCCTTGCATAACATTAAATAATAAAAAAGTTTATGCATAAAATTGTCTTAGAATACGATGTAGAATCATCTCCTTTCTTAAAGTACCACTAATTTCTGAATACCGTTTGGTGAAAGAAAAAAACATGCACTCGAGCCATTATGCATTTTTAAACATACATTAATCTTCTTTTGAACCACCTTCGTTTTGTCATTTAAAACGTTTTAAACTAACGAAGCGCCCTCATTTTTTATCTACTGTAAAACGTTCGACTGTACGTTGTTCAAATTTATATGTTCGAAAAGTTTTCACAGTTTTTCAGAAAATATGATTAAAAAACCTGTGAGCGGCATCATCATTTTTCAAATATTCCTGATGTCACGGAAAGACTAATCGCGAGAAGCCAACAAGTAGAATGATAATTATATTGTTTTGTTGAGATTTCTTGGTACATTACTTCTGACAAGCTTGTCGTAGATCAGTGGTGCAGAACCTTCTTACTTCTTACCCGAAGAGCCAAATTATCGTTTTTCAAAATGTTCGCGGTCCGCAGGCGGTGGGGTATACACCTTGACATGGTTAACATTGCAGTCGGTGGTGTCGCTAAACTACTAAATTGTTAACTTGTTGATGCATTCGTCATAGACGGCACAAAGCGCCACAGGTGATTTTTTTCTATGTCCAAGACGAAAAAAAAATGCTGTTGGTTTTTATCATTCTCAAATGCTTATAAAAGAACATTAAGAAAATGCGTATTATAATTTTCGGCGGCTGATTTAAAATAGACAAACAAATGTTTCTAGCGAGAACATTCGTATTTTGTAAAACATAACGGAAAATGTTAAATATTGTTTGACAATAGCAAATTCGAGCGATTGCAATTAAATAAGAAATTCCTTCAGTTACTCAAATCTTTTTAAGAGCAACAATTGAAAGATACTCTTAAAAACATATAAATTATAGCTCCCACGGAAAAATGGCGCCGCACTCGAAAATTTTGCTAGTTTCAAGGTCAAACCATGGAATTTGTATTTATCGTTGGGAAAATCAGATTCGAAGCCAAAAAAAAAGTATTTTTTATATAACGAAATCCTAATGCATCGAACATAGATCACAAAATAGTCGATTAAAAATTTTATGAATTTAAGGTCAAACCACAAAATTCTATCGTTTTAAGAATACAGATAAAAAATGTTGTTTTGAGCGGCTGACTCAAAGCTACTATTTACCAAAAGTACAGTTTTGAAAAACAGAACAGAAACCTAAAATGAGTTTTGAAACTCATCGGGATTGCTTTAGCAAGAAATAAATATATAAACCGTTGAATAGTTTTTGCCGCAAAAATTTTGAGCCGTGCAAAATGGCTCGCAAGCCGCACGAAATGGGCTCGCGGGCCGCGGTTTGTGCACCACAGTGGTAGATTGTTTTACAAGTAGGTACGACACGACACAAACTTTTCCTCCCTCAGTCAAGTATGTTTTTTTTTAATAGAGACCAACATTCCAAGGTTACGAATAACCTGACAATATTTGAATTTATCTTACTTCTGAGTGATGATGGTGGACTTGGCTAGCGAGGGATTGAACCCGAGACTCCTGGGTTAGAACTTCGAACCCGATGCATGGCTATATAAAATGTTAATTTTTTTATTACAGCATAAGAGTCTTAACTGCTCAGAGCCAGTGGGACTATACCTAACTGGTCGATCGCTGAGAAAATTTTGGTAGAACCCTATAATTACGATTTTTAATTTCGACAATAATAATTAGTGTTTTTATATTTTAAAATTACAACCATGAACAAAAAATAAATTCATTTTTTTAATTTTTAATTATTTTATGAAGTTTAAAAACCTCATTGTAATATTTAATCATTAAAGAAGATAATATTAACATAACCTAAATGAAACATGAAACCGAAAAAAAACAACAGAAATTAAAAAAGATATCAGTCGTATCTGGGACTCGAACCCAGGACCTCTGTCTTTCCGGGACAACCGCTTTACCAACTTAGCTAATGAGACCAGTTCAATTTATGTCATCTTCATCAATATCATATCCCAAATTCAAGACTTTGTCAATATCATCCTCTATTTTTTTTTAATCCCATATTTAAAAAAAAGACACTATTTAGGTTGCAATTCGTGAAGAACTTTGTAATCATCATAAAGATAGCTGACAATAATATGGGATTAATTCATTTTTTTTTAAATGGAGGATGATATTGACAAAGTCTTGAATTTGAAATATGATATCGATGAAGTTGACGTAAATTTACCTGGTCTCATTAGCTAAGTTGGTAAAGCGGTTGTCCCGGAAAGACAGACGTCCTGGGTTCGAGTCCCAGATGCGACTGATTGATACCTTTTTATATTCTGTTGTTTTTTTCGGTTTCATTTTTCATTCAGGTTATGTTAATATTTTCTTCTTCAATGATTAAATGATTAATAAATTATTTCGGTTCTGGGACAAATTGGTTTTGCTAGTTTCGTGTTATTTTTTTTTGTAAAATAAAGCGATTTAGTCAGTGACGTCAGAATTAATATACATGACCTAAGAACGATTTCGAGGACTGGAGGCAAAGGTCACGTGACACCCATTTAGCACAGCTTAGTTCAATACCGTTCACATTTGTTTCGCGTTATTTTGAAATATGAACAATGGCCGCATTACGTTTCCGTGAAAATATCCGAAAGAATTGAGGTACGTGAAAAAACGAAAGATTATATGGTGTTTATTCGAGGTTGGGGTCGATGTTAAATTTTTCAAATATCCGTCCCTATGGCACCGATTCAACATAGATTTTCGGTTTTAAATTAAGAATGATGGCCCCAATTCCCCTTGAAACCAAAAACCAAAAAAAATCATCGAAAAGATGCTATATTTTATGGAGTGAATTTGCCGATGGGGTCGATATTTGATTGCTCGTATTTCCGACCCTATGGCAACGATTCAAGAAATTCTTTTGGTTTTGAAATATAAACAATGGACTCATTACGATTCCTTGAAAATATCCGTCAAAATTGAGGTTTGTGAAAAAAACGTTTTTTTACGGAGTTTATTCGAGGTTGGGATCGAAATTGGATTGCTCAAATTTCCATCCCTATGACACCGATTCAATTTAGGTTTTCGTTTTTGAATTAAGAATGATGACCCTAATACGCTCCCGGTATAGGTGGTTTATTTACATTAACATTCTATAATATTTTGATTTTGTGTACATTATTTTTTTGACATTAGACATTTTTGACACAAATAATGTTATATTAATGTAATTAATTGATATATTTGTTCCCCACTTGCTACGCTAGCTTGGGCCGTTCCATCACAAATAAACAATCGTTCGAATTCCTTATTGAGTTCTGAAAACCACATTAATTTATTTGATTTTTGGAATATAATTCATCAATTCCTGCCTTTTCCGTTACTTCGTGGAAGATTTTCAAGAAGACATACATTTCTCGGATCAAAGGATCAGCCTAAACTTCATCAATAATTCATGCGTTACAGATTAGATAACCTGGAATGTGAGCTGAGAGCTCCGATAAACCTACTCTTTCTGTTATAGGCGTATTTTACGAGAAAGAGAGAGAAGCTACAATCAATAATATTATATTAATACTAACCTAACCTAACCTAACTTTGTATTAAGTTTCTACTGGTACTGGATAGTAGTGGTGGGCGAAGCGGCTCGGTTTAGTGAGCCGGATCACGAAATCAGCTCTTTGTAGTGTACCGGTTCGATGATCCGGCTCAATTGGACGACGGTCCGCGTCCCCCCGCACCATGCCCTCTCCCTCACTCCCTCGGCCCTCCTAAAGACGTCCTTAAGACGCTCTTACACGATACTTTTTTAGTCCAGTTTTCATGTGGATTGTCTTTATGGAGAGCTGATTTAGTGATCCTAGTGATCACTATACCGAGCCGCTTCGCCCACCACTACTGGGTAGGCGCATCCTTATACCTACATTCACTAAGCTTCCTTAATTGCAGCACTAACTCAAAATAAAATACGTTTATTCATCGCGCTTCACACATTTTAACACTTCATACAGTGAGTTCGAATTATTTAACTCAGCATCTCACAACTTCACACCTAAAATCAATAAGTAACATTCAAATGATTTTTTTTAATAAAAAACATTTGTAACTTTTTTTAAAACATAATTGTAAACAGTACCGTCAGCAATAAAACAAATGTCAAGTCATAAATAAAAACAATATTAGAAAGCAGAGGAACTCACTCCTGACATGGATGCTATATATACCATAGATTCAGTTTTAATTGTGCCAGTCTGACGATGCCCGTGATAGGTGAAACCGGTCCGGTTAAATAAGTAGAAAAAAGTTATGAAGGTTTTTTAATAAAAAAAAAACATTTCAATATGGAATTCCACAATGAATTGACAGTTTCAAAATTAGAAATAAGAAACATTCACACAATACACAAAACCACTTCAATAATATATATAAACACTATAATAATATTGTAAACTGTTGGTTTTCCAAATAAAATAAAATAAATGAAATACGAGTACATTATTTCCTGGAGTAGGTAAATAATCAAATTGGACAAAAAACCATTGACAAAAAATTTATAAAGCGTATTTATTTGTACGTAAATGGTTTTTCAGTGTCGTTATTTTCATCATCTAAATATTTCCCACAGCGCAAAGAGCTAATTTGCGTGTTTCGTATCTGTTTAGCATAAACACACACTCCACAGTAGACATGGGCGAAATTGAATGAAAGTTAAATGAATATATTCGATCTCGTCACATACTCAACCTGATTCTCAATTCGATAGGGAATTAATTCGTTATTCCTTAGCTTAAGGCTTGCAACCCTACGATTTTTAACGCGCGGCATCATAATTACTGCGCGGAGTTTTTGTGCAGTATGCAGGATTCCATCGCCCGCTCTGACGGTCCGGCAAGGAACGAATATTTCACACGCTGCTAAAGACACTGCACAGAAAAGTCCCGCAATAGACTGCACTTCAAACCGTTACCTTACTTTAGCGAACTTTACTTTTCTGCGCAGTGTCTGCATTAAGTGAAATATTCGTTCCATGCCGGACCGTCGGAGAGCGGGATAACGTAAAAATTCTCGCACCGTAATCCATAAAACTCCGTATGTCATCGTCAATTCGCAGTCCGCACTAGTCCGCAGCGGCAAACCGCTTCTAGTCAGCCAGTCATTAATTCTGAGCAGCGCATATTCGCTTTCGCAAGAAATGTGTTTCGTATTCAGCAATGACGTCGTACTCCTACATCTCCGGTCTGTCTGTACTAGGTCCGCAGGGCGCAAGTCAGTCAAGTCACCGCGAGACACTAATCAGAATTTCTTAATTCATTCTAAAGCAGTCAGCGATTCCGTTCGTCGTTAGTCCTCGCGCGGCCAAGCTGTCAGTTTCAGTAGCCGGGGGAGAATTTCGAAGTAATGAATAAGACGAATCAATCTTATACTTAATCGATGGTAGGGTGTCATGATAATAACTTAAAACATTATAATGACTTTGTCCATTATTTTCTCTGATTAAGTATCGCTTACTTTTAGTCGGTTTTGTTTGACTCGTAATATTGCCTTTAAAAACGAAACCATTATTGACTACATTGAGGTGTTTATACATTTATCTTATTGTTTATTATATCTAGTTGAGTTGTTATGCTCATTTTTTATATTTGTTATTTCCAACACTAGATTGTGATGCGAAAAAATACGTCTCTTCATTTAATTATTTTTTATACGAATTAAAGGAATTAATTATCATCTTGTCAATCCTAAATAGAATTCAGAATGATTGTTTATGGAGGAGCAACAAACTCAGCTATAAGTTATATTGAAATCGCACAGAAAACTGTTTTAAAGGTAATACTTAAAAAACATAAAATGAAAGATACAGACCAAATATTCAAAATGTTAGACGTACTAGATATACGCCAAATATATTTAAAAATACTACTGATGTACATTTTTAACCAGAAATACCAAATTTCAACAAACATAAATTAACAATTATTTTTATAAACAATAATTATTAGCCTGAAAACACTCATCCAAATTGAAAAAAACCTTTCCGAGCAAAGATAAATGTCGCCTACAGGACTCGAACCTGCACCCTTCTAATATCCGGTCAGATGCTCTACCATTGAGCTACGTCGGCTTATCGCAAACCCGCCAAGTTAATCAATATATACTAGTGTTTCATTCAATAATTACGGTTTTTATATTATATTTCACCTGTAAACAACCAACTTTATTTGTATGAGGAAGGCTTGTAACGGCTAAATCCCTCACTAGGTGGCGTCGAGACAAATTATGTCTTCATTTTATTGGTGAAAAATGTTTGACTTGTCAAATATTGAAATGTGAAATATAATAAAAAACCGTAATTATTGAATGAAACACTAGTATATATTGATTAACTTGGCGGGTTTGCGATAAGCCGACGTAGCTCAATGGTAGAGCATCTGACCGGCAATCAGAAGGGTGCAGGTTCGAGTCCTGTCGGCGACATTTATCTTTGCTCGGAAAGGTTTTTTTCAATTTGATGAGTGTTTCAGGCTAATAATTATTGTTTATAAAAATAATTGTTACCCTTTGCGCTATGCACAAAAATCTTGTCTTAAAAACTTTAGTTTATCAATTAATAAACATAAATTAGATCAGTTAGACAAGAGTACGCCCAAAACATAGAAAACTCCAACGCAAGCACTAGCTTCGGACAAAGACATCTTTAATACCAAGCAATAAAAGCATTTAACAATCTTAAGCTCGACACAGAAAATGGGGAAATGAAAAAAACATTTCACAAACCAAATCAAAAAATGAATTAAAGAACAAAAAAGACAATATTACACAAATTTCGTATCTTTAAAAAACACTGAATTTCAAAATTAAGCTTAAAAACATGTATAATACACAAGATACGTTACCGTATCATATAATACTGCGCCCTTGAGGTGATTTTTCACAAAAAACGGCGCTATATAAATCATCCAAGTATTATTATTATTATTCCCTTTATTTGTCATTGTCGCCTTTATTTGTGTATTATCTTAATTAAATATAATTTAATAACTTATACGGATGAAATAAAATTAATTTGCATATAAAACCGTAAAATGGTGGCCTCAGCACCGGTAAAGCATCTGTTGAGACCTACATAATCAAATAATATTTTAAAAATATACATATATTTAAATTAAATTGAAATTAATAAATTCACAAGACTAGGTGAATCAGACTGAATCGATTCAGTTCTGCCCCGAAGCCCAGCATTTTGCCCAGGGCCGCGCGACATGAAATGCGCCGGTTTGCTTTGACCGCTCGCCTTTAATCAGCGCGAATGAAAACACCAAATCCTTTTAAATTCATTTTCCATACACTAACGCGCCATCTATGCTTAGTGTAACGAACGTGTAACTCGTATGAGAGAGAGACCACAATTTAGATATGTAAAAGAGTGGAAGGTCTAGTGTCTCTTCGTTATCACCTGACAGCCTCCACGGTCGAGTGGAAAGGCTCTCGACTACGAATCCGAAGGTCGCGGGTTCGAATCCCGCCGTGCGCAAGTAAATTTATTTAATTAATTTGTGCTGTTTCCAATTAATTCATTTAAAAATAATACATTGTATATTTGCGCACTTTCCGTTGGGAGATACTCTCAGTATCGCCCTGGTGAAAGACCACCATTCAGAATTGAAACGTTGCTTGAAATGGTTTTTAGCCGTATTTGGTGACAAGATCTGAATAGCCAGGTATTTTCCCTCCTTCCTCTTCCCTTCTCCTTCCCTTCCCAATACTTTCAGCTTCACAACATTCCCCAATCGGGGATGCCATAGTCTCACTGGCTCCAGACGGTTGGGAGTAATTGGGACTCTTGTGGGGTATTCATGTAAAAAAAAAAAACTGTCATCCGAGATAGTATTAATTATAGTGTGTTGACTATTATAACGCCATCCCATGATCGCAGTAAAATCTTAAAGGTCAAAAATGCATTATATAAAAGACAAAGAAATTTTGAGGTTAGGATCAATTTTTTACTTTAATTTTCATATGGATAGAATTCCAATATGAAACTTAAGAACTATATTTTTATAGTTCTAGGAAACTTTGACCATAACTTTTCCATTATCAGGTAAGTACGAAATTTGCAAAACAAAGTTGTCCTGCGACCAGTGTATTTTTTTTCTTTTGTTTGTAAATATAATAAGGAAATAAAAAATATTTACTATGTGGGATTATGGGGATCGACCAAATTTTGCTCCACGATCGACCGGTCGATCGCCATTTACCGGTTGGGAGTTGGAACCCTTGCTCTAAGCATTGCCCTGGTGAAATACCACATTCAGAATCGAAAGGTTCCTTGAAATGGCAATAGTCGTGTATAATGATAAGATCGGAATAGCCATAGCCCCATCTCCTTCCCTCCCCACTCCCTTCAGCCTCAAAACATACACCAATCGAGCATGCCAAATTCCCACTGACTCCGGACAGCTGGGAGCAGTTGAGACTCTTCTCCGATATTTAAACTTTAAAAAATATTATTAAAAAAGTATGCGCTTGTTGTCCCTTTTCGCCAAAAACAATAAAAAGCTATATTATGGTACAAAATTGTAATTTAACATATTATATTTAACTCGCAGAATAATGATAAATTGGAATACATTTATAAAACTAGATTCACAAACAACGACGGATTAATAGTTCTGAAATATATAAATAAGTACGGACAGAGACACGAGTTGGAACACAATATATCAATATATATATATATATATATTTAACTAAATTCCAATTAATAGGTAAAGTTAAAAATATGGTGAAAAAATGGCGATCTGGGAGAAAGGAATATTAATTTAAATGGTGATTGAATGGGAGGATCGAAATTTATGAAAGAATAATGATTAACTGATTAGATCTTAAGATGAAAATGATAATATATAAAAGGGTATGTAAATGACAGATTGGACGCCCTGGATTTAACGAGCCTTATTACTTTGCGTACTATCCCGTGATACGAGACAGACGGCACTGTATAATATTCCAACGTCTAAAAATAACTATATGGAGAACTCTCCTAGTCAAAGATCGTACAGACTTGGTAATGAGTATTGATGTTTACCGTTACAACCCTGTGTCCAGGCTAAAATCAGTTTATTTTAATGTTTTTATTAAATGTAGTTTTTTTCATGTGCACCTTTTTTTATTAACTAACTAACCATCACACCGTTTCACCGAAGGGATAGGCACAGAAGACGGACCGTCAAACAACTCGATATTGGCATACACTTCTTGCTTCATTCACATTCGTACAACGTCCCATACATTCTCTTCTGTTATTCCGACTTCTGACATGGCCCTACTCAGTTTTACTACTTAGTTTTTTTCATGTGCACCTTTTTTATTAACTAACTAACCATCACGCCGTTTCACCGAAGGGATAGGCACAGAAGACGGACCGTCAAACAACTCGATCTTGGCATACACTTCTTGCTTCATTCACATTCGTCTCATACATTCTCATATATTCTCTTCTGTTATTCCGACTTCTGACATGGCCCTACTCAAGTATTTGATTCACTTGATCGTGCCATGTCTTCCTCGGTCCTCCCCGGCTTCTTCTTCCATTCACATTCGCGTCATATATTCTCCTTACACTCCTTTCTTCGTTCATTCGCTCTACATACACAAACCATCTAAGCGTCCCTTTCTCAATCTTACTCATTACGCTTACATCAGCCTTACATTCTGTACGAATCCCAATATTTTTCACACGATCATAAATGGTTTTACCACATGTTCGCCTCAGAGATTTCATTTCTACAGTATACTCGTACTTTCATCCTTCTTCTGCCAATACCAAGCCTCACTGCCATACATCAAGGTTGGTATCAGCACTTCATTGTGGACTGCTATCTTCGCTTTTTTGGACACCCTTTTGTTAGCGCCAACCTCGTTCAGTCAGTCCTCCGTTAATGGAGTTTCCTGCATTCACCCTTCTTTAAACATCTTTATCAGTCTTTGCATCTCTCGTAAACATACTTCCCAAATACACAAACCTGCTCCAAGTATTCATCATTCACAACTATATTGCACACTGTTTTCATAATCTCTCTTTCAAACACCATAACTTTAAACTTACTTACATTCATCATTAACTCATTTTTCATTCATACTTCGTTCATCCTAGATACGAGGGACTGTAGATCTTCCATACTGTTAGCAATCAGCACCGCATCATCAGCATAGGACAGGCAACATACTTTCAGGTTACTCATTTTCGCGCCTAAGCCCACCTCTTTCAATTCTTGCATACAATTATCCATGTATAGATTGCATAACCACGGTAACATTACGCAGTCTTCCTTAACACCTTTTGTGATGCCAAACCACCCCGTAAATTCACCGTCTGCCCTAACACATGCAACGCTCCCCTCGTACAGAGACGCGATTGCCTGTATAGGATTCGCGTATTAACTCCATACTTGGATAATAATTCCATAGCTTTTTTCTATTGACTCGGTCGTACGCATTTTATAGATCTATAAAGGCACCGAAAAGTTTTACTGCATTCACCTTTTTTATCGTTGTATTTATTATGTTATGTTCAAAACACCCAATCAGGCGTAATAAAGGTTTGCTGTATTATAAACACGCTTTACAACTGTTCATGTTTTACAACGTCATAATAGTTATAAAACTATCACCCACTCATTGGACCGTAACTAGCTACTTACATAGTACCTACGTACCTTCTATTTATATGCTTATCTCATTATGTTGTGTAATATACATTTGTTATACTTATTTGTACAACCTACTGTTATAATGTAACTACAACTAAAACTGTTACTCATTACACTGTAACTACATACACTGTCCGTGTCATTCACTACACTACATACAGTTTTAAGAACGCTGGAATGTGACACAGATGTGTCGAAACCGGTAGCAAAGTAATAAAATTAAGTAACATATGTGCATAGTGGATAAAACTCTAAAAACAAAAATACTTATATTGTACCTACTTGCTTCTTTTATACTCGAATTATTATTTTATGTACTACAAACTTGAAAATTATTTATTTTGCGGTCTGTCAATCTATTATTGAGTATGGTATCATAGCATGGAGAGGTGGTACTTCATCTGCACTAGACCCAATCATAAAGGCACAGAAAACGATTATAAAAATAATCCTTAAGCTACCTCTAATTACAGACTGTAACTTAATCTTTAATATAATGATAGTATTTGACGTTCGGCAGATTTACGCTAAAACAATCCTCACTCATCTTTATTCAAACAAAAGTAAATACTACGAAAAAATACTAAACACTCGTATTACTAGAAATGTCAACTTACTCCAGATTCCTGTAATTCGTATTACTTTTGGGCAACGAAATTTTAGATACTTTGCGATAAGAACTTACAACATTCTTTCTGTTAGCATAAAAAAAATCTGATTCACAAAAAATATTCAAACACAGTGTAAAAAATTGGATTTAAAGTAATGACAGGGCATTTACCAGTGCACTCACCCAAATTCGAAATCATTGATTCAACGATTTACGAAGCATATCTCAATATAAGTGTATATTCATAGGTATTTTAACTTTTTAAAATAATTTTTAAAATTACTGCCTCAACACAGGCTAGCCTAGTGAGGCGGGTTATTTGAAACTTCAACTATGAATGTTATTATATTATTTTCTATTTTACTTTATAAACCACTGTACACTTACATTATTATATTATACATGTCTTTTAGTTATAGTTAAATTTAATTACAATAAAGATTATTATTTTATTATCATACTCCTTTATACAACTGATTGTAAGACAAATGTATCTACGTATGAAAAGCCTTCTAGGCGTTAATAAATAAATAAAAGTATATACCTAGGCACCTGTTGACAAGCCATATTAATGGCTTAACATGACCTTATCTGTATCTTGCTTATTTTTTTATAATAATAGAGGCGTAAGGAAGAGAAAGGGCTGTTTCTAAGTGACTTTTCGTAATAGAGGCGTAAGCAAGAGAAAGGGCTGTGTCTAAGTGACTTTTCGTAATAGAGGCGTAAGCAAGAGAAAGGGCCGTTTCTAAGTGGCTTTTCGTAATAGAGGCGTAAGCAAGAGAAAGGGCTGTTTCTAAGTGACTTTTCGTATGGACACCACTCTCGGAAGTGTAATTATAATACATGTGCGCCAATACACAAAATTATAAGTACGTATGTGTTGTTTGGGTCACTTCTAATGGCGCGACCTATTACCATTGACTACGCAAAAATTGAAAGTTAAACTTTTTCGCCGCAAAAATGTACATCACTATTTCCGCCATGACTCTCCATTCGCCGCCACTCGTTGTTTTCCTCTCTGGCACTGATTGATGATTGTTCCCGCTGGGGAATGATAGAATTTGGGGTGACCATGCGTCCGTCAGGCTTTGTTAACACTTCGACTTCTCGCCACTTCGACTTCTTGCCACTTCGATATTTTCCCTTTTTTTTAAAAAAAAGCAATCTGCATTTTACAAAATCAATCAAACAGTTAATTATTGTTTTTATTGGTTCCTTAGTTACTGTCTGTCGGGATTGGTCGGTCTATGTAAACGTTGAAACCACTAATAGCCAGCGAACAATCGTTTTCTCTTACATTTTAAATGTACCTTTTACGCTGATCGTTAAAATAATATATATTTTTTAATACTCTTCGTCCAAAGTCATTGTTTTTTTGTTAATAAAATATGTCTTCTTTGGATATGTTCTCGGCCAGTTTTTTTTTTTTTTTGAATTATGGAGAAATTATCAACCACGTAGGCCGTCGGATCAACTTCAACCATTCACCGTCAACTTGCGACTAAATTGAGGATAAAATTTCACCTTACGTAATTAGCGAAAACAACCACGATTATGAATTACTAGATTCAGTTAAATTTAATTTTATATGTAGACAATATTGTATACGTAGTATCAAAATGATAATGATATGTGTGTATTTTAAGTTTATTTGAAAAAATATATACTATAATACACTAGACCAGAAGTTCCCGACCTTATTTGTCTCACCGCCCACTTTTGGATTTATTTGTCACCTAGCACGTCTGTTCTGCTAAACATTTTTAACAAAATGAAACAAGTCGCATGCGACATTAATCGACTGTGTAAATGGTGTGGCTGTTCAGCTAGTCGCCATCGATGCGACGGGCGACTATCTGCGCGGCAAACATCGATTGTAAATCGCCCATTAGGTTTTGACAAAAATGCATAGAAAGCGTAGGAATTACTGTAAATACAGAATAATACATACCTGTACCGATAATTTGCGCCAAAAATTAGATACATGCCTATTCATCAGCGGTGTGCATTGCTCTGTGACCAAAGGCAGGTTGTGAGTAGTTTTTCGTATTAGGGCATGAATTATTTTGCCTTAAATATTGGAAAATTTCAATTTTATGATCATCTTCCCGTTGATTGTCGTGGCCAACTGAACAAATGAGCATAATTTTACCAATTTCATAAAAATTTATCTCATTTAAAAAAACTGTTACCTTTGAATTTCTTTTTACTGTTCATTTGTGCTATGGTAAGCATAGCTGTTCAGCCTTTATGGACCATAGACTACACGCCACTGCGATCCATATATTTTTTCTGTGTGGCTGTAATCGAATCCACAATATTCCAATTCAAGAGTCAATTAGTAAAGACCTGAAAAATTCACGTAATTTTTTTGGAAAGGGAGGTGATATTTTTCGAATAATTTACATTATATTTTGTGAAAATTGGGTTATTTGAAAGTGGTGTTATGTTTCATTTTTAGTATTTTTTACAAAAGACCGCTTATTTTTTGTTTAAAATTTTTTTTATGTTGTCTTTTTTTACATATTTTTTTTATTATCTTTAAAAGTGAATGACAGTACGCGGCGTTTCCGACATGAAGTTAGCTGTGTTCCATTTTAAGTCTATTCAAGCTTGTCAAAACCATATTCAAAGACATATTTAGAACGTACAATATTACTTTCTCATTTTATTTACCAGAATATCACCTGAAAAACATTCGCGTTTATTTACCAAAAACTGCGAATTTCGCGTCTCTATCAATATTATTAGTAATTGCGTAAATTATTAAACTACGGATTCCCGTAAAAACAGTTTAAAACAAGTTTGAATAGCTTCATAATTTATTAAGCATGGACAGTATGGACACCCTCGGTCTAAAAACGGCCCGGAAGCGACGCGAGCCTCCGACCATTTGGAATTGCGATTGATGGAATTTTTGGCGCTCGATGCCAAATGGAGTCGTTTCTAATCTCTAATGTAATTGCTTCACTTGCTGGATGAGGACCACTGGCGCTCGAACATTTTCTTTATTTTTTATAATATTATTCAATTTTACGATATTTACGTCATTACATAACTCATAAAGCTACGTATGGAATCAAATATCACAGACGTCAAAATACTGGATACATGCTACACTACCGCCTCTAGCGGCCCGGGATATAGCGCCTCCAGACTGTATTGCTATTGTAATAAATATTTTATTTTCTTTGTAAACAATTTAGACAGTGCGCGAACAGCGAGGCTTTAAATGATAATACAATCCTAATAGCCTCTTTTTTTAAATATGTACACGAGCAAAAAGGATTAAAATCATTTGTAGGTCACCTGTTATTAATTTTTTTAATTTTCGATTTCTATAATTTATTAAGAATACATTTCATAGGAAATCGAATAAAATGTATGGACAAACCCAATTTCGCCAACTCGCGCCGCTAGGGGCGCTGGTGTAGAATGTTGCCATCTTAATGTATGGTAAATGTCCGCGCGTATTATTATATTTCAACGGTATTTTCCTACACCGATTTTTAATAAAAAGGTTGCGGCCAATAAGGTTGTCTACTACAACGAAATTTCATGTTAGAATGAATGCTCTAAATAGGGCAGAACTTTTTAAAATTTGAAAAATTCAGAATAGTGCCGACGATGTACGAGTAAGCAATTAAAATGTTGATATCTTAGGAAAATCTCACCGGCCGGCGGAAAATGTGTGACATCATGGTACATAAAATGACTGGCGCAGCAGTATGCGGTACTGCCATTCGAATTGTAAATTGTAGTGAATTTGTGTCTCGTGACGTCATGGACATTCAGAGCGTCGTTTTACCCCAGTTCACTTTGAAAACTCATTATTTCGTCATTTTTGGAGATATCTAAAACAAATTTTCCTGTCGTTATTAACTCTTTAAATTTATAATACATTATTATCAAAACCAAAAATTGGGAGACAACCTCGTTTACATAAGAACTTTCGAATTCCAAGCAGAACATTATCTTCAATAAATGTAAAATTACTTTGTGGTATCATTATTATTAAAATTAATAAGAAATATTTTATATAAACCAAATTAGGGAAAAAATTAATTGTTAGGGAAGCTTCGCTTTCGAAACATGTCGATATAAATTAAACGGTGGTTTACAAATAATATTTCTTATTAATTTTATTAGAATATTATCTATTCAAGAAAAAATTTCGATGTTTTAAAAAGTTTGATCATTTTCACAAAACAGGCCAGTTTTACCTTACTTCTGGCACACCGGACACGCCCACAACACACTTCTAGCGGTTTATCTTTTCAGTGTACGCCATCTTGTTCTGCCGTCCATGACCAGCAAGATTTTGTATCCTTTTCTTATGATATGGATACCTCATATTATAAATTTACTGAAAAATTAAGAGACTTAATTGAGACATAAAGATCTTCTATTATAGCTCCCAGCGGCGTGCAGTCCTTAAAGGCTGAAAAGCCATGCCCACCCTAGGAAAAACAACGAGCCATAAAGAAAAATAAAAAAATAATAGATTTTTTAAAAAGGGACAAATTTCTAAGAAATATGGAAAAACTCGTACTCATTAAATGTGTTTAGTTGGTATCAGCAGATGATAATAAAATCGACATTTTCAAATATTCAATGAATAATAAAATTATACCAGAACTTGAAAATCTACACAGCCTAACTCTGGTCATAGAGCAATTCGCGCCACTGATAATTCCATGGCTATATTATAGCTCCTTAAATTGAAATGCTGAACATAATTTCCAAAAAAGTCCAATAATGCGATTTTTTGCTAAAAATCAGCAATTTTCATTTGGAACTGTCAGTACCTCTAATATAGGCTTCGATGAGGCTTAAACTTGCTACTTAGGCAGTTCCTTGCTTTATCAATTCTTTGAAAAAGTTCGATAAGGAACAATTTTCATAGACATTAATGCATTTTCTCTCTTTGAAACGGTTTAAAACCAGGATGAAAATTAGTGAACAAACTTAAATCTTTTTTTTTTATTTAATGTAACTAACTAACCATTACGCTGTTTCTCCGCAGGGGTAGGCAGAGAGGACGGACCGCCAAACAACTCGGTCTTGGCATACACTTCTTTCTTCATTCACATTAATACAACGCCTCATACATTCTCTTCTGTTATTCCGACTTCTGACATGGCCAGACTCGAGTATTTGATTCACTTGATCGTGCCATGTCTTCCTCGGGCGTCCCCGGCTTCTTTACGAATCTCAACATTTTTCACACGATCATGCATGGTTTTACCACACATTCGTCTCAGAGATCTCATTTCTACAACATTCTGTCTACTTTCATCCTTCCTCTGCCAGTTCCATGCCTCACTGCCATACATCAGGGTTGGTATCAGCACTCCATTGTGGACTGCTAGCTTCGCTTCCTTGCCAATTTTTTGTTTGCGCCAACCGTGTTCAGTCCTCCATTAATGGAGTTTCCTGCATTCACCCTTCTTTCAATATCCCTATCAGTCTTTCCATCTCTCGTAAACATACTTCCCAAATATCCAAACTCATCGACCTGCTCCAAGTATTCATCATTCAAAACTATATTGCACACTGTTTTCGTACTCTCTCTTTCAAACACCATGACTTTGGACTTATTTACATTCATCATTAGCTCATTCTTCGTACATACTTCGTTCATCCTAGATACGAGGGACTGTAGATCTTCCATACTGTTAGCAATCAGTAATGTAATGTAAATGTAAATCGAATTTAATAATGTTATTATTAAGTTCTGCAAGTATTTTTAGTTGTTATTATTGACAGCTGTTTCGGCGTTTAAGGCCTTTCTTCTCCAGGTCTTTCAAAGCAGACCACTTGTGCAATGAACTAGGTTCACATTCCTTTTTCTCCAATATTTCCATAAAAACACAGACATTCATTCATATTTAGAGCTCTATAATTCTTTGTTTTTTTTAAATCCAGTAATTGAATATAAAAGCTGCCAATGTCAACATTAAAGGGAGAAAGATTTAATCCTGTTACAGTAGCGTTAAGAAGTTTTAAAATAAAATCTAATATCGCTTTGTTGTTTCTAAATTCCCGTAACCTGTTGAGAAAAGCTCATATTTAAAGTTTCAGCAGGCTTTAAAAGTGAATCAAAGTTTCTCTTTCAAAATCTTCAGCAAAAAGGGATAATTTATTGTAGAATGAAATAGCTTCTTACTCATCGAAAAATTGTGTTTCCTTACCCCTGTAGCTGACGATTATTCATTTAAAATTTTTTATGTTCTGTTGAATAGGCGACATTGGATCCCATTGTAAAAATGGTTCAAGGCATATCTCTTTATATTCCATGATCTGCGGAACCAAACAACAGAATGGACAGGGTGTCGGTCATGCACATTTGTGGCTGAGTCGCACTCAAAGGGCCAAAAAGCCGCAGTTTGCCGACCACTGGTCTAAGGGGATATATTTTTTTTTTTAAACCATACGGTGTTCAGAAATTAGTGATACATTCCAAAAGAAGATGATTCTACATCATATATTAAGACAATTTTATGTTCAAACTTTTTTTCATTATTTAATGCTTTGCAGGGAAGATAATTAAGTTCGTGAAAATCGATTTTTTAGAATTTCTGAAAATTTATGCATCGAAATTACCATGTATTAGATCTTAGATAAAAAACAAAATCAAACTTTTTTAAAGAATGTGCAAACTTAATTATGATGTTTTGTGTCGTTTCTTTAAAACAAACTGTCAAATGCGAATATGTGAAAACATTAGAATATGTACAACACATTTCGAAGACGCAGTGAGTAGGTATGTGTTGGAATCGTGTCTTGGCGTCCATCCAGGCGTCGTGAGTTCAATACCTCGGCTTGCTAAGTCCTCCATCACGACACAAGCAACATCTTCCGCTTACTATGATAGTGGTAGGAGATTTTCAAATCAGGTTATTCGTAACTCAGGAATATTTGTCTTTCTTTAAAATAAAAAACAGGTATGACATTTCATAGTTCCAAAATAATAAATATCTACAATTAATTTCCAAGCTATAGGTACCTTGGACTAACAAATTTTACCTACCTAGAACAAATTGTTACTCAAAAGTAAGGTACTTTATCGCTTGTCTGGAAGATTATTTTTAATTTTTCAATAATTTTTTTTTTAATATGAATACCTCACAAGAGTCCCAACTGCTCCCAACCGTCTGGAGCTAGTGAGACTATGGCATCCCCAATTGGAGAATTTTATGAGGTTGAAGGCATTGGGGAAGGGAAGAGGAAGGTGGGGAAATACTTGGCTATTCAGATCAGGTCACCAGACTAAAAGCCATTTCAAGCAACGTTTCAATTCCGAATGGTGGTCTTTCACCAGGGCGATACTGAGAGTATCTTCCACTCTGGAACGTGCGCAAATATACTACATATTATTTTTAAATTAATTAATTGTGAAACAGCACAAATTATTTAAATAAAATTTACTTGCGCACGCCGGGATTTGAACCTGCGACTTTCGGATTCGTAGTCGAGAGCCTTACCCCTCGACCATGGAGGCTGTCAGATTCTGAAAAATTCAAAACATAGGTACTCACAATGGAAATTGTGTTGTTTTAATATTAATAAGGATACCATAGTCGTACTAGCTCCAGACAGTTAGAATTCTGGTGCGGTATTCACATTAAATATAAAATAACTAAAGGCATTACTAAAAATAATACGATAAATCGTGTTTTTTCGAAATCATATTTTTATTAAGTTAAATGTACAAATATTAAATAACACATATTAATTTACCAAATTTTAAACAATCAATTAATTTATTGAAATTAAAAAACAACTTTTTTTTTGTTAATTAAACCTCCCAGCGGAACAAAGGCCACCGAATCATTTAATTTATTATAAAAATTATTTATCAAGCTGAATTCTTCAATAATTATATTCCATCTCATGCAAGACAGTGAAAACAGAAGAGAGAGAGAGAGAGAGAGAGAGAGAGAAAATACCAGAATGTTGAATATTGCCAAACAAATTCCCAAAGAAATAATAGAATATACATTCTTCCTCATACTCTATTATTGAGTCGAATAAAAGAGTGTGATTCATTTATAAACGGTCATTCTTAATTGTTAAACATAAAAGCTGTAACATACTCTACAATAGCTTATGACGGATCTCTCAGGCGTTCTTCTCTAATAAATATGTACACTTAAAATAAAGTCCTTCTGACATCGATGTCTTCAGAACTCAATTAGTTCTTGGATTGGCCCAATCCTCATCTGATAGCCAATGATCTCTATTATGATCTCAGCTCACTTGATACAATTAACATAATTATGTTCCACAATGTTCTATGATGTTCTAATTGTGTTATATGAGCTCAATTATGGTCGCATTTCCTCCTCAGAGTGTTGTTCAAAGTGGCCTTTATGTTCTCAATCCGTTTCTGAATCTGAAATCAACAACAATGTTCTTTATGTCTGGCCAAGTAGTTAGAACCGTTTCCAAGTAAGGATGCAATAGGCTTAGGCCCAGATGTCTCCCGTCACATGTGAGATTGCACTCAAACTCGGCCCGTAGCCTTTGTTCAAATTTCGATGACCGTTGTGGTTGACGGCTGATCAAGGAGCCCAAACGCTGAAAGGACGAGAATCGGTGTTTAACGGGGACCCTTATTTGACATGGCGTCTTTTCTTATTTTATGACAAATTGATTCATGTAAATAGTTGTGTTAACTTTGAAATAACACACAGAAAAATCTGTACAAATTTCACGATGACAGAACTCAAAGCTGTAAATTTTTTTACTCGTGGCATTAATGTGTTGTCAAATTTGCTGCAAATAATAATTACCCATGCAGAAAAATTTACAAATTTTAATCCAATAATGTTTGGTTATTGTGTCACCGTAATATTAATCACTTTAATATTTTTATGGCGGTGATGTGCAATTAATAAGCGAATACATTTTAATATTCTCTTATAATTATTAAGGTATTTACAAATCCAAATTAAATTAGATGTATAGATAGCAAAGCCTAAGTTCAAGGATGTATGTATTCACATTATTCAGTGGCGACGCCCCCGACTACACAGTTAAGTATATCGATTGTGGAACCAAGAGACATAACCAAATATCCAATGACCACCCTGCTGAAATTTAGCAAAGGGACCGGGTTACTGTCGAAGGAATAAGGTAAAATGGGAGATAGTACAATGAGTGAGTGCTCACGGGAGCTATGCAAACTGTCTCCGTATTAATAAATAAATAATACTTACGGGGTCTTGGAACTCGGTGGGAATCTCGATAGTATAGCGGCGTAGCAGCAACTCGCGTTCCTTGTCGTAGCGCAATGAGGCGGCTTGGCATTCCTCCGCCCGGCGCGCCCAACGCTCCACCTCCTCGCGCGCCTGCTCCAGCTCCTGCTCGCTCTTCTTGTCCTCGCTACAATAACAGTACAACATATTACATTGGTTGCGAGAGTGAAAAACAAATTACAGCTATTAAATACAGTGCAACTCTCTTCAAAAATTTCCCAAGGGAACGGAAAAATAACTTCTAAAGTGGGAAAACTTCTAAGTAAGATCCAAAATGGGCAATTTAAAAAAAAAAATCTTCTAGAATTATACACATAGTAGTATTAACCTCTGGTGCGCCAGCGGGCCTGATGGGTTACACAAAAAATATACTTTCTTTTTGTGGGATTTCAACCTTAAAAAATGTTCTACTAAATTGTAAAAAGCATTTACTTTGTGGCTTGTCAAAATTATAATATAATCTATTAAATGACAAGTCACTTTGTTTTTAATCCACTTTTATTTTTTTTTTATTTGTCGACTAGTTTCGATTCTACCGAATCGTCTTCAGGACATGGAACATACTAATTAAATAACAAGAGTGTGCTGTATATATAGGGTGAAAATGGGGAAAGAGAGAAACAATATTAAGAGGGAGACAACAATATAGCAATAAAAACATACAATACCAAATACCTAACTACATGTACGATGGGAAAAACAATGAAAGAAGGTAAGGTATCTTAAGTAAGTTACCTTCTTTATCTTTCATTGTTACATGTATGATGGGAAAAACAATGAAAGAAGGTAAAGAAGGTAACTTACCTTAAGGTAAGTTACCTCCTTTATCTTAAGTAAGTTACCTTCTTTATCTTTCATTGTTTTTCCCATCGTACATGAAATTAGGTATTTGGTATTGTATGTTTTTATTGCTATATTGTTGTCTCCCTCTTAATATTGTTTCCCTCTTTCCCCATTTTCACCCTATATATACAGCACACTCTTGTTATTTAATTAGTATGTTCTATGTCCTGAAGACGATTCGGTAGAATCGAAACTAGTCGACAAATAAAAAAAATGTTTTTTTGAAGAGGTTTCATTGTAATATTTAATCATTGAAGGATTTCTTCAATGATTAAATATTACAATGAGGTTTTTAAATCTCCATAAAAATAATTAATAATTAAAAATTGAAATCTTAGACTTTTATAAAAAAGTCAATAGATGTCTCATATAAATAAAAAGTCGGATGTAAATCCGAGACACTGTTTAAGTTTGCAATTGAGTTCGGGTAGAACTTTGTAAACATCATAAAAATAGCTGCCAATAATATGAGATTAAAAATGGAAAATAATATTCACAAATCTTGAATTTGAGATATGATATCGATGAAGATGACACAAATTGAACTTGTCTCATTAGCTAAGTCGGTTGAGCGTTGCCCCGGATAGGCAGAGGACCTGGGTTCGAGTCCCAGATGCGACTGAAATATTTTTAGTTTCTGTCCTTTTATCCGGTTTCATCTTTCATTTAGGTTTGTTAATATTATTTTCTTCAATGATTAAAAAAAATGTTATTTAATACATCATGTCAATCCACAATGTGTTTGCTTATTCTGAAAATCTATAATATAATCGATTAAATTTGTTTTGAATCACTTTAATTTAATACATATAATAATCTCAACCTGTTTTGGAAGTACACTTCCCTCGTCAGGAACATATTAAAACTGCGATATAAAATAATGATAGATATACCAGGGGTGTTAGTTGAAGTTTGCCGGTTTTACTCATAGATGTCGCTAGAGATATGTATACATTTCTATGATTTGGCATTATGTATACATTTCTATGATTTGGCATCTATGTCATATTTTTCTATGGACATTAACCTTCAAAAATACACAAGTTACATTCTGCCAAAATAATAGTGTCATAGTTGGTTACCTCAGTGAATATGTCGAGTTTCGTTCCAAGTAAATCGCATTTGCGGCATTCGTTGCTTTTCTTATTTCATCAAAAGAAAAAAGCAGTTGAAGCTCATCAGTTGCTGGTAGAAACTTATGGTGAACATGCTCCAGTGATTAGAACATGTGAGACATGGTTTCATCAATTTAAAAGTGGAGATTTCGATTTAACAGACAATGAACATCCTGGTGCAACGAAAAAGTTCGAAGACGAGGAATTGCAGGCGTTATTGGATGAAGACCCAACCCAATCGCAGCAACAATTGGCCCAAACACTTAATGTGACCCGAGGAGCAATTTGCCAAAGTTTAAAAGGCATGGGAAAGATCCAAAAGTATGAAAAATGGGTACCACACCAAATGAACGAGAGACAAATCGAAAAAACCGCCAAACCACCTCATACAGCTAAAGTAGTGAAGAACACTCTCAAAGCATTGAATTGGGAAATGTTATCGCACCCGCCGTACTTCCAGACCTTGCCCCGTCCGACTATCACCTTGCAGCATCGATGGGACACTCACTCGCAGAGCAGCGCTTCGCCAATTTTGAAAAAGTCGAAAAATGGCTCGTCGAATGGTTTGCCTCGAAAGAGAATTTTTTTTTTGGAATGGTATCCATGATTTGCCTCAAAGATGGGCAAAATGTATAGAATCCGATGGTCAATACTTTGAATAAAAAAATTTAAGATTCCCTTGAGAATTAAGCATTTTCTTTATTGAAAAAACCGGCAAACTTCAACTTTGTGTGTTGGAGTGGGAGCCGACCAAAGGGGAAGAGGTAAGTAGGGGTTTTTTTGAAGAACAAAGCAATTCACTGGAAAAATATCTAAAAGAGGATTTTACGATAAATTTACTTGGTTATTTAACATACTAGAATTATTATTTAGGGATTTTCGTATTTCTAGTGCTTCTAAATGAAGCAAATATGGCTTCCAAAAAACTGGGCATCTTAAATGGGGCTAGCAGATTATTCAATAGTGACCAGCTGCTAACCCTGTACAAATCTCAAGTACATCCAACAATTGAATTTGGGAGCCACCTCTGGGCTGGAGCTCCAAAATACCTTATAAAACTGCTTGATTCTGCGCAAAAGAGGGCAGTCCGTCTGATTAACAACCCGTTGTTAACAAACAGACCGGTTGCCATTTCTAATGTGACATAATGTAGGTATGCCGAGTCCGGTCTTCGGTTACTTCAATAGAGCCTGCTCAAAGGAACTAGCAGCATTGATCCCCAGTACACCAGTGCACGTACGCGAAACTCAACGGACACGAGCGGAGTACCTGTTCACAACTGATGTCAGCTTTATGATAACGGGGTCGATTCTGACTCATTTTTGTGTAAAGTAGCTAGAATGTCGAACAGAGCATGTTTTTCCTCTTTCATATAATCCAGACCTAAGACACGCAATAATAAATCCCTTCTTAGAGCCCCCACCTTGACCCGCCTCACAACGCTGCCTATCCAGATGGTGATATAGTTCCCCTGACTGCACCATACAGACAAGGGCGCTCTTGTGAGGTGAAACATTAAAAATAAAAATAAATTTAAAGTTCGATAAAGGCGAATTGCCTATTTGGCGGGTAGGTTTGAAGCGAAAAAAACAATATTTGGTAGGATAAAACTGGGAAAATTTACTCAAATGTTGAATGCAGACTTTGCTGTAACAATGAACAATAATAACAAAGTCATAAATTTCATAACTTTCGGCAAAAACGGGCATTTTCAGGTTTATTTCGCAACATGTTTTCATTTTAAATTTGTTAGGCGGGAAATCGTTTTAACTGTAAAACTTCCTATGCGGGAAAAAATTGTCTTTTTTGCAGTTTTTTGTGTGGAATTTCAAGGGACCGAAAAACAAAACTTTTGAAATAGGAACTTCTTAACATATTCGGTGCTGAAATATTTTACCTTTAACTGAAATTTTTTTTTAAAGTAAGTACCTTTAATTTAAATAAATTAATAAGAGTAGAAATTAATAGTTATAAAATATGAGTGTCGACCTGTCCTGTGTGAACCGTGCTTTAAAAATGATAGAGTGTCAAATGAGCCAGAGACACTGCACACACTTGTTTTGTATGAACGCGTGAGCCGTGTTGTCAGCAGTCAACGTGTTAAACAAGTTTCACTGTATTATGCAGTCAGTACCAATGAATATGTTTCATTGTATTGTGTTGTTGGTACATTAAATATATACCGAGTGATGTGTGTGGTGTGTAAGTGTGCGTGTATGTGAGTGTGAGAAATGGAGATCTGTGACAAATGTAATGCTTTTTTGTAAATGGGGGCAAGGAATACGAAAAAATGTCCACAACGGAAATGCTTGTTGAACTAAACGCATAGAATAATTTAGTCTAGCGGGTATGTCTCAAAGACAGGAATTAATTTCAGAAGTTCGGTACAGTTGACTGTTTTTTTCCGCCGTCAAATAGGAATTCAGAGTGACACACGGGATGATGGTTTTCCATCAACATTCTGAAGTAGCAGTGTCATGCCAAAAGTCCCCCCAGCTCCCTCAGTGAGTTGAGCACATTGAACAGTTTCCTGCTTAGCGTACCTGAGGCAAGCCTTCAGCTGGGCGGCGGCCTCGCACTCCGCCTTGTGCGCGTCTGTCTGCCAGGCCGCCTGCTCCCCTCGCAACTCCTCCAGGCGCCGCAGAAGCTCCACCTTGGCGGTCCCCAGGCGCTGCAGCTCCGTCTCGCCTGAATCGCCCTCCTCCCTCAGGCGCTCCACCTCACTATCAACAATAAACACACAAAGTAATAGCGTGACACATTCAGTACGAGTGAGTGCTGTAGGGATTAGTACTGTATACAAATATAACTAGTCATTGGAAATAACAGCCAGATGGCGTAAACAAGTTGGATAAAATATTTATTTTGTCAGCAACTACATACATATATTATTCAATGAAAAGCAACAGAGTCAATTGAATATGATGTATTTATTTTGTCAGCAACTACATACATATATTATTCAATGAAAAGCAACAGAGTCAATTGAATATGATGTATTTATTTTGTCAGCAACTACATACATATATTATTCAATGAAAAGCAACAGAGTCAATTGAATATGATGTATTTTTTTTAGCTCTGTTGGCGCCAAATAAATAAAAAGGCCGACAGTTTCTACTTTGTGAATGATATTATGCGTAATTTGAAATGGTCTTTTGGTTATGTGCCTTCCTACTAGACGTCTTTGTGGATTTTCTTTTTCGATACAAAAGGATCCGATCCAATATCGAAAAATTTTTAGAATGTTTCTTATCGCACGTGAAATGATGAAAACTATGTCTCCATGAAAGTTAAAACGCCGAGAGAGATATTAGAGACCTGATAAAGCTTTATAAAATAATATCCCTACCCAGTAATTTTCTTCTTATTTTGAAAGTCAAGTGTGTAAAATTACGTCAAGCCAGGAATAAAACTGTAGATTTGTATACAAAACAAACACACACCGCCCACCTGGGACATTCTTCTTTATATAATAGATAGATAGAATAAGAAGATAGATAGAAGAAGATAGATAGATAGAAGAAGATAGAGAGAAGAAGATAGATAGAAGAAGATAGTTAGAAGAAGATAGTAAGAAGAAGAAGACAGATAGAAGAAGATAGATAGAAGAAGACAGATAGAAGAAGATAGATAGAAGAAGATAGATAGAAGAAGATAGATAGAAGAAGATAGATAGAAGAAGATAGATAGAAGATAGATAGAAGAGTATAGATAGAAAAAGATAGATAGAAGAATATAGATAGAAAAAGATAGATAGAACATAGATAGAAGAAGGTAGATAGAACATAGATATAACTCAATAACACTGTTTAATAAGTACTCGAAAGACTGTTTATAACATAATAACACTGTTTAATAAGTACTCGGCTGATAGCTAGCATCGAGCGATTCTACCGGTGGCAAGTAAAATATAGCTGTTATCGTTTAAAATAACAGTCCAACAGTTGAAACTCCCTAACGTTGGGATATATGTCCCTAATATTATTAGAATCTCAATTTATTGTTTTTGTTAGTGTTCACGTCAACGTCGGCGTTATTTCCAATGATTATATTCAACAGTTGACAATCACCAATACATAGCGCCCTTGAGGTGATTTTTCACAAAAACGGCACTATACAAATCATCCAATTATTATTATTATTATAGCAGCATTTGATTTTTTTTATTGTCGTCAACGTCCATTACTAACTAGGGTAAGGATCTCACCCGATGGTTCCATACAGCTGCGCAACTCCGTCCAGCTGCTGCTGGGCATGCCGAATGTGCGCAAGGTTCGCACTCAGCGTCTTGATGCTGGCCTCACGCGCCCACAGGCTGGCGTCCGCCTCGCTGCACGCCACGCGCGCCTCCTGCTGGCGCTCCTCGGCTTTCTCGCGCGCCCTCACCACCTCCTGCTGCTCCTCATCGGACACTACGCAAGACCGCAGCCTGAAATACACAACAATACCAAATATTATTGTAATGTCTTTACCTTTTGTACGATAACCATCAAGATTTCACTGGGATGGCGGAATAACAGTCAATAGACTGTAATTAACACAATGTATTGTGTAACGTATGAGGATGATGACGAATACTGTTGTCAGCGTCAGCCTCGCACCCTCTTATATGCCAATGTTGTTGTCCCTCTTTCATACTGTCTCTCTCACACAAGACGTCAGTCACTCCTTCATTTTTCTTTTTATGTGAATAAAAGGTTCATTTTTAGGTTTCACATGTGCAATACACAACTAACCGTAAAATAGAAATATGGTAACGATTCTTTATCTACAGTTTGTTCAACTGCGGAAAAGAGATAAATACAATTTAGGTGTTAAGAATAAGAAAAAAGCAGTACTATTTCATTGACACCAGTTAACTGACAAACTTCTCATGTTTAACTATCTTATCGGGGGACAATTGAAGTTTACAAGTATATGTCCATAAGCTAGATGGGCTGATTCTGCTGACCTGCTGAGCTGATTCTGCAGCTCCATCTGCTCCACCTGCTGCGTCTCCTGCGTGGCCAGCAGCTGGCGGTTCTTTATCTGCACCGTCTTCAGCTGCCGGTCCAGCTCCTCGATCTTCTCCTGGTGCTCCACAGGCTCCACCGTCAGCCACTTTATCTTGTCCTCCAGCTGGAATGCCATAACATATTGAGCATATGAAACCTGTGCATATAGCATGACACACTAAACTATACACTCGGTATAAGGGGTACCAACGTACAGGCTGCATTTGGACCAATTAATGACATTATTGCTATTCAGCGTTCAAGGCATTAACACTTTAATTAGAAGGTGACCAGATTAATTACTATTTAATTTTTTTACTCAAATAATGAAATTGGGTTAGATTGGGTTTTAGAGCTAGTTATTTTTTTTTCATACTTTTAATTAAAAAGTGTGCCGATTCACACATGAGTCAAACTATCATGCAATCAAAGGTTCCAATAGGAATACCTTAGCTCCACCCCCACCAGTGACATGCAATCCATAAAGGCTGAAAAGCTGTGCCTACCCTAGGAAAAACAACGAACCGTAAAGAGATATTAAAAGATAACAGGAAAATTTAAAAAATTCAACAATTTTCTAACAGGTGAGAACTTGTAACTCATTTATTCAGTTGAAACAAACACCAGAAGATGAAAATATAATAGCCATTTTTAAATACCCAATGCATAATTCATAGCCGAACTTCAAAATCTGCACACAGCCTACCTTTGGTCACAGAGCAATGCACGCCACTGAACCCCCTTTCATGTCGCGAATATAATTACATTTAGTTAATGATTTAAGAAGGGCGTAATTTAGGAAGTTTAAAAAATGTTTTCAATCAAATCACCCAGAGTAACACCCGACGCATCATCATTGGAAGCACTCGGAGAAGCCCAAACTTCCCAATAGACACTTTTCATAATGTGGATGTAACCTGCTTCATCCTCTGATCCCTGTTGGCCTCCTCCATCTGTATCTGGTGCAGGGTGTCCTCCAGCGCGTCCTTCTGGCTCAACAGGCTCTCGTAGTTGGCCGCCATTTCGTGCACCTCGCGCTCCCGCTCCTGGGCCTCTAGCTCCCGTCCCTCCACAAACACCAGGTAGTTCACCAGGCATCTATAATAGATTATTAAATTATTTGATTGACCCAACCCGCTATGTATTCCACAGGACGGACACGCTAACCCAGCATGACACGAGATATGGCATAATCTGAGTAAAGTTCATTTTTTTTTGTTTTCCCATGATATTTGGCTGTTGCTGGCAAGGTAATTAGAATTTCATCAGTGGAAAACCATCATGTCAGACACTTTAATAGTACACAACTGCTGACCCTGTACAAATCGCAAGTGCGCCCCATTGTAGAATTTGGCAGCCACCTCTGGTCGGGAGTCCCAAAATATCTGAAAAAAAACCTTGACTCTGTGCAGAAACGGGCAGTCCGTTTGATAGATTCGCCTATCTTAACAAATGGGTTGCAATCTTTGGAGCACAGACGTCGGGTGGGAATGCTGTCCTTGTTCTACCGGTATTTTAATGGAAGATGCTCCGAGGAACTAGCGTCATTGATCCCTTCGGCACCGGTGCATAGTCGGGAAACACGCCAAACGCGCGCCCAACATTTGCACACGGTTGACATTTGTCACATGAGAACGGGTCGCTTCTACGATTTGTTCTTGTGTTCAACAGCTCGGCTGTGGAATGATCTGCCGGCCTCTGTGTTTCCTCCATCCTATAACATGGGTCTCTTCAAGACCCAAGTTCACTCCTTCCTATCCTCTAAAAGACCCTCCACATAGCATCTCCAAAGATGATATAGACCTTGAGGGAAATTATTTCCCTCAGGGTCTCCTGTGTGGAGTTTGTAAAAAAATAAAAAATATGTCAGATTGCCGCTTTCGGTCATCCCAAAATGCCATTCGACGGAAGTATTGAACATACAGCAGTAAAAATACAGTTTCACTCAATCATCAATTGCGCTGCGTGTGTATAAAATTGCCGCCGGATTTTAAGTCTGTTCTGTAAAGTGGCCAAATATGATCCAAACAGAGATGGATTGAAGTCATCGATATGCATCCTCAAACACTTTTGTCATCACATAGTCCTCCTGTGTGGGGTTAACATAAAAAGTAAAAATAAAGTATTTATGCAACCTTTATCAGTGTTACAAGTCAAGTTATGTTATAAGAAGTGTAACGCTGTGAAGAAGTTAGAAACCGTTAAGATGTATGAAGCTGTGAAGAAATGTGAATAAATGTGAAATGTGATACTGTGAAGAAGTGTAAAACTGTGTAGTGTAAAATGGTGAAGAATTGTGAAACTGTGAAAAAGTGTTATATTGTGAAGAAGTATGATACTGTGATATGATGATATGATAATGTGAATAAATGTGATACTGTGAAGAAATGGGAAACTGTGAAGAAGTGTGAAACTGTAAAGTGTGAAGCTGAGAAGAAGTGTGAAGCCGTGAAGAAATGTGAAGCTGTGGAGAAGTAGCAGGAGTGCGAGGGTGTACCTGAGCAACGTGAGGGTGGTGGTCTGTGAAGGGGTGATCAGGTCAAAGGGAGTAATCTTAACGAGCTGCACGTCCACCAAATTGGACTCGTAGATGCCAGCAAGCAGCGCATTCACCGCCTCCGTCAGCGTCACTAGCGGAGCCAGTCTGCTGAAGGACTCCACCACGTCCTTGTCCACGTCAACACAATCTACAGGAATCTGCGCACATATTCATTATTTATTTATTTATTATATTGCATACGCCATTTAGGGGCTTTTACATATTTTATGATAAAATTTTAATTATAATAGTTACACAAGTGAAAAACATCATAGTGGGTACATCCATACTATAGATCGTACTCATAAAATACAACAACTAAATATTTAAAATATCTCACAAACAAATTCAGCAATAACATGGTAGCAACACTGAAACAAACATCAATATACAAAACACACAGCACATTCACTCATACTATGTTCTTGTTAGTAATTGTTGGGGATATATGCTATCATAGTCTCCCTTTTCTTAATTGTTTTCTTGTATTATCATTGATCCGTGTAATATGGCACCATTGATAAATCTTAGGGGTGGTATGTCCGCATAAGCATTGAAAGCACTGCTTGCTTGCTGCCAATGAAAAAACTCCCCCCTTCACGCCTATCACTGATTTATTTGTTTACAGACTAACATAATTGTAAGTCATTTTGCTGTATTGTATATAAAATATGCACTTGGTCATAGATATGTATTAATTTTAAATATTTACTAGGTTTATATATATGTTAGGTTTATATATATATGTTAGGTTTATATTCTAGTTAGACCTACTTAAGTCTACATTGTAAGTCACCAGCTATAACTTTTAGTTGGTAAGTCACTAGCTATAAGCCATAGATGTAAGTCACTAATTATAAGTCTCAGTAGTTTAATCTCTAGCAGTAAGTCTTACTTATAAGTCATTAGTAATAAATTTTAGCTGTAAGGTATTGGTTGTACGTCAAGTAATATGTTATTTAATTAATTGTAAAGCGCCCTTGAGGTGATTTTTCCACGAAAACGGCGCTATAGAAGTAATCCAATTATTATTATATATAACACAAAATGTGAAGCAATAGGAAATATTGAAGTGTTACCTAAGACTGTGGCATCCCCAATTGGGATATGTTGTGAGGCAGAAGGGAGTGGGGAAGGAAAGGAGGTTGGTGGTAATAAAGTCACGATGTTACTATTATACATTTAATAATAACCAGCAGTGATTGTTGCAATGTCAGAAATATGGGAAGATAGGGTGTGGAACATACAGCACCACCTTTTGATTAACTCTGTGCAGAAACATAAAAGAATGCGTCGCTTCTACGACTCGTTCTTATGTTCAACAAACACCTCACATGTGGAATGATTTTTCCATCTTCCCTCCGTTTTCTCCCTCCTACAACATGTCCTCAAGACCCAGGTTCATTCTTTCCTTTCCTCAAAAAGACCCTCCACACAGCATTCCCAACGATGACATGCACTCATGTGTGGAATTAATATTTAAAATAAATATTTTAATAATTAAAATTATTGTCAAACCTGAATAATGTCGTCCCCGGCAAGCCTGAGAGCGTCGAAGATTTGAAAAATTGATTCAATCAAGAACATCGGCCTAGGCTTCTGGATATCCTCTGACGTGATTTGATAACCCTGCATATTCGAATTCCATTGCTCCACGAAGCAATTCAGCAGATATCCTTCTGTAGAAATGAGAAAATTCCTTGTTAAAAATAAAAACAACGCAAGTTTATCGAAACGTCATAATACTACATATCAGGTGCATTTTTACCTTCATTGGTCCTTTTAACTACGGACATGTTGACCAGAGCTTTGTTTAACGAAAATTAAATACGATTTATTTAACAAATATTTTATTATTTTTCACGCTTTGAACAAACTGAATTTGAAGTTTCACGAAACAAACAGTTTGAAAACCAGAGACGAAATTCAAAACAACGGTCGTTGAAGTGATGCCATGCCACGAAAATAAAAATTAGTAGATTCAAACTGGCCACGAAAATCGATCGATCAAATTTTCAAGTACTTTAGTTTTTATTATTTTGACAGCTGTTTCGGCATTCAAGGCCATTTTAAAACTGTATTTTCAGATGTTCAAAATAGAGTTCTACTAATCAAACACAAGAACAATCGATAGGTCGCTAAATATTTGTGGGGGCTAGTTGCTATATTTTTTTGATTTGTAGCTTATCCCCAGCTAGTGCAAAATGTATGAATTCCAAAATGTTGTGATATACCAATAAAGAACTCCAGTGAAAAATATATATTCCTATTGATCAGCAAACGCCGATTCTGAATATATTACTTTCATTCGCTTTTATTCATATGATCATACGTAGAATTTATAAATCATTATTTAAGAGTTAATAAAAAATCATCTCATCCAAACACCGTATTATGTTGATACCATTGCATTTGAAACATTTGACTTCACGTGAGCATTCTGTTTTTGGATTAATATGTACATTTATATTTGTCGATTTTGTTTTGTATTTTAATAGTTTTGATGAAATTTAAATTTAATTTGGGTGACTTTAATCTCTATAATTGTTATTCAATATATAAAACTATTATTAGTGAAAGAAATTAGAGTATTCATGAGCAAACCAATTATCAATACGGATATTATGATAATGTCAATGCTCAATACTATTATAAGTTTTTGAGTTAAAGTTTCTACAAAGGTACATAATTTTATTATTTATGTTTAGGTATGGTTTACCATGAATAGAATATAAAATTATGTACAGTAAAGCTCATCCTTGTTTTGACATTTGACATTCTAACCTTAAAACTGGTCAAAACCGACCGGCCATAGATTTGGAATCATTTTCAAATCGACACCACCGAAGAGATGAACCGATAGAAGTTTCTTGTGGGCGTATACGTGTGCCCGAAGTAGACATTTTTTTCTTCACTAAATTGAAATTAGATTCCCCTAGCACAGATTTAAGAGGAACGGCTGCGTGGCCTGTTTCATACAAAACTTTATTACGGATTAGAAGCCAAATACCCACCCAAACTTAATGAGATATTTTTTAATCAAAAGGAATAGCAAGTATCTAGTAAGGATTAGAAGTATTTTATTGATTTTTATTTTTATTTATAAAATATAAGCCACAAAAGATGACAATTTATTCATATTTTTAGGAGGCAACTCTGGCAAATACTTGTGACTAAATCGATACTATTTTTGAAAAAAATGTCTCTAACCTACCTCAGGAATATGATGAACTAGGGTCATTGATCCCATCATCCCCGGTGCATAGCCAGGAAACACGGCAGAAGCCCGCCCAACATTTATACACGGTTGACATTCACCACTGACAATGGGTCGTTTCTACAACTCATTCTTGTATTTAACAACTTGGCTGTTTAATGATTTGATTGCCTCTGTGTTTCCTCCCTTCTACAACATGGGTTTCTTCCAAGACCGAGGTTCACTCCTTCCTTTCCTCAAAAAGACCCTCCACACAGTATCCCAAAATATGACATTTCTATGTTCCTGAAGGTTATCTCTGTCTCCGACAACATAGACTGTTTTATCTCCCAACCTACAGATCCAACTTGCCAATGGTCATGCCGGTGGGGACGGCATCTTGTTGTTGAACAGAATCAATCCAGATATTGGCATATTTAGCATCAACGAAGCTACTTTTAAATGGCAAGCTTTATTGCTGCTGGCATAAAATTTACTTTTTATTTTAATTTTATACATCATGGTAAATCTTGCTGTATAATGTTTATGTATGTCTTTAAAAATACCTAAAATTGAAAATGTTGTAAAGTTTTTTAAATGTGTAATAAATTAATTGAATGGACGTAGGATCTGAGAGAATTATTTCACTGAAGGCCTCCCGTGTGGAGTTAATATTTTTTAAAAAAGGAGCTGGATGGCGACAAATGAAAAACTTTTTATCGTTTAATATTTTTTTACTAAAATTTATTTAAACAACAGTAAAGGTTCTAGAATAAGCAATGACAAGTGGGTTCTTATTCTTAACTCATATTAATTAAGGATAATGATGTATATAATATGTATGTTTGAATGACTTTTGTGGTATTGAGCCGTGTTGCCCTTGCTCCTCTGTCTTGAGACAACGTTTCAGACAGCCTTGCAGTGTCCATCATCAGGGCAAATGTGTAAAGTGCAAAAAATATATTGCTGTTAGCGGCGATACCATGGTCAGAGTAGTTAATCCTCATCACATTTGATACAGTAGATGAGGCGGCGCAATATTTCTACACTTGTATTTACGATGTATTTGATTCATGTTTTCCCAAAAAAATTGCAGGCAGTGGTGGTCGCAAATATCCGAAGTGGTTTTCGAGAGAAGTCATTTCGAACATAGAGATCAAGCATGCCCTTCACAAGCGTTGGAAGGCAGGAGGACTTCAGAGTGAATACGATCTGTTTAGTTTATACCGGGCATTGGTTAGGCGCGAGGTTCGAGTGGCCTATCGAGCTTACGTGTCTGAAATTGAAGGTAACATTATGCACGATCCCAAGATGTTCTGGCATTACATAAAAACCCTTCGGAAGGATGGTGGTCTTGAAAATTATTGCAAAAAATCAATCTTCACTTTCAAAAATATGTGCGAAGTACCAACCACGAAACGAAACGCCGAGCGTACGACACCGACCACACCACTATATTCAAATGTTGACTCTATTCTATACAAAAAAAACATGCATGTGTGCACAATGCGTGTCAAGGAACGACTTGTTTGTGTTAGTGCCTGAAAAGCAGTGCTTTTCGACAATACCTTCTGTCGGAACATCTATTAATTAGTACAAATTTACTAATGAAATAATAATATTATCATGTTGGCTTTCTTCGAAAATATTATCTGTGTTCATTTAGCGGAGAAAATAAGGAAATTTTATATATCCAGGACTTGTGGTATGCATAAATGAAGCAATTATTTGGATATTTGATGTAGCTTAGGTAATCCTGACCGACATTCTTAGCGAAAATTTGGACAACGAGTATTGTCTGAGGTAATATTTTTTTAAATATCGAATAATTCGCTGTTTTTCCTACTGCCTACCCCGATTACAAACTCTGTGCACGCCTCAGCTTATTGTTATTAGTAAGAAAGGGACAACAAATGAATACGATCATCGAATTTTAATTTTTAACAGTTATTCATAAAGTTGTACAGTATGTTCGTTTCATTATTTAAAAAAAAAAAAAACTTTTCTGAAGTTGAATAACAAGTTTGAAACACGCTGTATGCAAGCAATGCATCTGTGTGATTACTGTGTTCGCCTCAACTCTGGTTGTGATACCTGTAACATAACTTATAAAACAACAAGATCATGGTATAAAAAAGCTCTCAGGGAATAAAAATTTTTGGCAACAAGTAAATTACTTTGACATTAAAAACTAAACTAAAAATCTTGACATTAAAAAGGCACTCTTTGAGTCCAACAGCTTAATTTTTCGCTTTCCTCAACACAATTAATTTCCTTTCCCGATTCCATTCTTTCCTCACTGGAAGACAATTTATATTTAATAAAGTTTAAAACATTCACAAAATTCAGAAAAATATATATCATAATTTTAATCTCACTATATTCGAGTTGGAAAAGTTTCCACTAGGCAATAAGCCAACGATTAAACATACAATAATGAATATTACGTATGAATTTAAATATAAAGTGTTACATAAATAACAAATAATATGATATAATAGCATTAATAATAATGCAAATATTTAACCAGGTTCGGTTAGTTCATTAAGTTTCAGGCTGCTCCCACATGGGTCGGTGAGGAATCAACATAAACCCGGTGCTGTAAGAATGCACTCTGTTCTATATAATTCTTATGGCGCGCATACATGGGTCAGCGCAGCGCAGGAGCGGTGTTGCGTACTTTCATTGCCTGCATTTTTGCTGTTCGCGGGATACGTTGATTTCATTCCGAACCGTGAGGGAGCAGCCTAAGAAAAGTTTAGGGTACCTATCCTATGTTATTCAAAGATTTAAGTAAAAATAATATTAGAACGGTGATTATATTGTTTCAACGGCCTTATTAGTTTTCCAGGATAAATATGTGTTCCAGAACACGGCTACAACTTGAACAACTAACACTTGGTACTGGAAGGGAACCATGTAAAAGTTCACCATCTGAACCCACGGCCAGAGGTAGTAGTTGGTCTTCAAAATGTCGGGATAGTTTCTCCGCAAATCTTCGCTTACGAGTTGAACATCATTGCACTGCATATAGCTTAGGGAGCCCACGAGGAAGAGGAGAAAGGCAGGAGCGAAAACTAATTGATCCACAACGACCTTTTTCATCGCAACGGCTTTTCCAGAAGTACCGACGTATTTGTTAAGAACCGTATACCACATTCTTAAGCCAGGGCCCTGTAAAAAATAAATATATATATATATTATTTAACCACAATATTGATTTAATTTTTAAGTTACGAAATCTTACATACCGCCACGCAAAATCCAACTGACGTAAATCGGGCAGTTCTTTTCCAATCCATCGCGTCATTAGTCCTTTTTTCTATACATTTTTGGGCGACTACATCTCCAAGACCCATTAAAAACCCAGTCTGAACGCATTGAACCTTAAACGGATGATTCGTCAGAGCTCTCTTGTAAAATTTAAGAAGGAACGCCATCGCGGTCAACTTTTTTGAAATCTGTTAATTTTCGTGCCACAAAATATAACCTAGAACGCGACAGAGGGCACAATAACCAATAAAGATAGAGTTTTGACTTTTGACATAATATTGTATAAACTATAAACATGGCCAAGTGTTGCTAGCTACAAAATGCGAAATTGCAAACAAGCACCGACTACAAATTGCAAATTCCATAATAAATTATCATTAGGTTATTCGTAACCCAGGAATGTTTATCTTTCTTTGAAAAAAGTTAAACTTTGAAATTTGCTCACTTCTTCTTGTTCTATCTGTTTCTTGCTTTTACTCTGTAAGGATGTTATTGGCCATTGTTTCAATAGATCATGAAATGGAAGGCAAATTTATAAAATGAGTATATATGAAAAAATGATTCCCAAAATACTGACAAGCATTGTGACATTTGTCCTTTTTTTATGTATCTATATAATTTTTGGTTAGTACTTCTTTTGTACTCCCTTTTTTTTAAAATTTATATGCCTATGTCATAATATTTTTATCTATTTTTTTTATTGTGTTCTAGTTTAAACTGTAGAACCGCATTTTTTTATTTAAAGTTTTCTTTAAATTTAATAATAACTATTATTTTTCTAGTTAAAAAACGATTTATTGACAAAAAAAACTTCAGCTGGATAATTATTATTAAATAAGAAATTATTATAGATCATAATTACCAATCGAAACTTTATTTTGAAATAAACTTTTTTTAATTGAATAATTATAGGTATTATTAAAATTAAATCACTTTAATTTTATTAATTTAACAAGTTAGATGATTCAGATTTTATTTTTATTTTTTCTTCATTGGGAAAAATATCACATTATTATTATTAGAGTGCGGAAAAAATGTAATGCGCATTTTTTCACCGTTTTTAGTACAAATACATTTTTTATAAGGTTAGTGCAACTTTCCCCTAAAAAATCGTAATTTCATCAAACGAAAAATATCATACTATCAATTATCACAGTTAGTAAATATGGTTGAAGTCGGATGGAAATGCATCACAGCAAACCCTAAAAACTTACTTTCATTTAAAATCGAACCATGATGATCAGTTCAATGCAGTTTATGTAAAGCATTGGTTACGGGCAATAGTCCTCTGAAAAAATAAAATAATCCAAATTATGCAAGTTTAATATTCCAGACGAGTCGGCTTTGCAAAAGGGGAGCGTCGATTTCATATACAGAATGTCCCATAAATCATGGATCGAACGAAGTGGGTGATAGGGGAGGTGAAAAAATATTATGGGTTTTAAATATTTGAACGAATCCAACATTTTGCATATATTTTGCATGTTTCGTCAAGTTTTGGTGCATTTAAATGCGTATTTATTTCCTTGCGTTTTGTTTGTAAAAAAGATGTTGCTTCTGCGAAGTAAGAACCGGTCGAATACACCTGGCTAGTAATCGCTAAAGAAGAGACACCGCAGCCACAGTCGCCTGTGATCTCATCTGCGTTTTGGACTGTTTGCGTATATTTTGACGTTTCAGCCGTCAATATTTTCTGACTTTATAAATGCATAATTAACGTATTAAATATAGAATATAGAAAGCCTTACACAAAAATATAGTTACATGAGTATGTTTAATTTTTATTTATTTGTTTTAAGTACGGTTTACAGCTGAGCGGATACCTTTATTAATCATAAGTAGTGAAATATTTCGTGGACAGGATAAGGTCGATCGTTCCTTCAAAAAAGCATTTGAGGTGATTCATCATTTTATCTAATATTCTCAAATATTACAATTACATTAACTTAAAACTCTTTCTCTACTTATTAATCAATTTTAAGATCCTAAGACCTTGATATACATAATTATTGTTTCGACTTGGGTACACCCTTGGAAACATTAATCCTCGCTTTTAAGTGTCCTCGAAATTGCACATTTATGTAAATGCAGCGCGAAATACAAATTATATTTGCATTAGTGGCAAAAGAATATTATCGGATTACTATAATCTTTTGCTGAAAATCACAAAAGAAAAACAAGCAATATATTATAGTATTTGGATTACTTATTTTCTAGAATCATGGCCGCTGGCACGACACTACAGAAGGCCATAGACCTGGTGACTAAGGCCACAGAGGAAGACAGGAATAAGAACTACGAAGAGGCGAGGAGGTTATACGAACACGGAGTGGAATATTTCCTCCATGCTATCAAATGTAAGTATCTACCAGTAATGAACCATCATTATTGTAGAACTCATGATCCATCGTTAAAACTACGTTCCCACGTCATCTATTCTATGAAATAAATCATTAGAGAACAGGATTATCTACGTAATAAAATTCACAATGTTGAATCGACTTCAACTTTCGTTCTATTCTATTTAAAAAGACCATAGTACAGAACCGTGGGAACGGCAGTTGTTAACCGAACGCCGCCCTTTGCGCACAGTACGGTAATATCTATGGTTATGTCCAATAAAAAGCACTTCTTTCTTTCGAAGATTTGCTGCTTCACTGAGCTCCGCAAATACAAATGATTTGATATAGAATAGACACAGAGCAAGTGTGAACGCGCTACAATTCCTGTCTACTATAGGAAGGCATTCTGTGAGATAGACCATAGAATAGATAAGGTGGAAACCCAGCATAAGCCATATACCTAACAGTGACCATTCATTAATCTAGCTCTTTTATTTGTTACAATAAGTTACATAAACATTCTTTGTTGGGGTCGATTATAATGTCCCTTTCAGGCCTAAATTTATTTACGTTGATCTTGGAAGAGGACCCTAAAAGGCGTGTGTGAAAAATAATAGAAAAAATACTAACTATCCTCAAAGTTAAATAGTATCCCTGCACGATCGTGACATTTGGGCTGCAACTGTACTAATGTATGGTCCAGTGAAGCGCAGGAATTTTTTATTTGAGTACGCTTGATCGTGTTGGACCATCCTTAAAGGGATATGCATACAACTCGGCTGTAGAGTAATTCGCCGGCTTCTGTGTTTCCTCCCTCCTACATCATGTAGAGCATGAAGAGACTCAAGAACCAAATTCACTCGTTCCTTTTCAAAAAAATTAGGGTATGCTATATCGGAGACGCAGCCGCAGTGGAGTATGTGAAACTTCTTGTCCACGCTGCAGTGGGTGTATGAGCACTAGTGCCCTCTGTCTTGCTGTCCGAGTCCCTTCACACCATTTCTGGGCCTACGTGTCAAACGTGAGGGCGCCATAACTTTGCAACTGTCAAATTTCTGCAACAAATTACACACTTATAAGCCTTATTGACCCTGATGAGCACCGCTTTGAGTTCAATGGATTACAACTACTATGACGAAATGAGCTCTCTCAAACATGACCACTCCCGCTCAGACCGACGAATATTCTGCTGAGCTATGCCTCATTGAACGCCGCGCGCAAGGCTAAATTTAGCTCCGATTGCATCATGCGTGGCTCGACTGGATTCTTTCACCTATACAACGATACCAAAGTAAGGCGTGTGGGTAGTATGGTTACAAAAATATAAGCGATCTTATTATAATTTATTATCGTTACATGTGGTTTTACCAAACGACCCCCTACTAACCAAAGTGAAAGACATTTCACGGCAATAACTTCCAAACAGCATCCCAAAGATGATACAGGTCCTGAAGAAAACCTCTGAAGGGCCTCCTTTGTGGAGTTGATATAAAAATAAAGTGACAATAAATAGATATTTTAATACTAACCTCTTGAAAGCTGGATTTTCAGCCAAAATAATTCACTAGAAACTGGAGCATTTGCCACATTTATCTCGCCGTACTACAGCTCGGTGTAATTTCGTAATTACTTACTTTTTTTTTGGAAAATGATTTTGTAAATGGTACCATCTTGTTAGATAATGTGTTTGTAAAAATTGTATGTAGTTATATATCATAAGTAGTTTCCCCAGAATAGCTTCATAATAACAATAATAATAAATGGATTATTTCCATAGCGCCGTTTTCGTGAGAAACTCACCTCAAAGGTGCTTTACAACATAATGTATCTAACCTATACCTTATCACTTAGACTTGTATTTAATAATTTACATATTAGATTTATTACTAATGGCTTACAGCTAAGATTTATAACTAGAAAATACCTAATTCAGACTTATAATTAGTGACTTACATCTAAGACTTATATAGATAGCGACTTACAACTTAGACCTGTAGCTATTGACTTAAAACTAGTGACAGAGGCTTACAACTAAGATATTTACATTTTAGAATAAATTATGTACAAAATGTTACTATTTACAAAATCAGAACATAACCTGATATTAAACAGCAGTGGTGCGAGTATGTATATGATACATCACAGCTGCATTTGTATGCCTCTGATCAGTTTGAGGATAATATACATACATATATATTATATTCTACATCTTAATAAAGATGGTAATGCTAGACAGATGCTATACGATTAAATTTATATTATATTATATTTATATATATATTTCATAGATATATTTCATAGAGAAAAGATTTCTCAAGAAATACAAATATATTTTGGAATTTACTATTTTTTTCCATACTCAAATAAAAGAAAAGTATTTTTAAAAAAAAACGTTGACTTGAAAACTTGATACAAAGCTCAAAACTCGTATATGGGCAATGACGGCGAACTCTGATATAGATGACGGGATATTATTTATTTTTTCAGTTAGCGCACGTGCGTGTGATAAACGGGAACCAAGAATATTTTAAGCGTAGTATTATTCATTTGCTAATAGAATAACATTTATTTGAGTATTGTACAAACATAGGTACTGTATCAGAAGCATATTCATTCCAAATTTGAAGATGTTAATAAGATGAGATGAAACGATTACCCAGCCGTGATAAGAAGTCTTATTTATCACTGTGCAAATACTGAATTCGCATTAGTTAAACCAATTCATTTGCTTTATGGTTTTGTTTTCATATTTTTATGGGTTTCTGTGCATTCCTAAAATAATATCACTGTTCACATGAGAGGTTCGCATTAATTTAATCGAGTAATTTATTTTTTCATGGGTTTCTAAATATTCATAAGATGATTCATCCTTGATAAAGGATCATATTACTGTGCAAGTACAAATACGCATTAATTTAATCAAGTCATTTATTTTCCATTTTTTAATGAGTTTCTTAATATTCGTGAGATGATATATCCTTGATAAAGGATTTTATTACTGTACAAATGCTAGATTTACAATTTGTTTTAATGGATTCATCTGTGTTATAGTTTTGTTGATCATATTTGGGGCATTTCTTTCCTGGAAATAATTGCCCCCCATTAATAATAATTACCCCTAATCGTGGAACAGATGTTGAATATTTTTTAAATAAATAGAGAAACAACTAGTATGGAGAGTCAGTTGTCATTCAAGAGCCGAACAAGTCTTTTACATATCTTGCCTTCGCCTTCCCTGAAACCTTCCACATTTGCTGCCTCGCCAAGCCTGAACTCTGCCTGAGGATATCTTGGTACCTACATCTTCAAAACTAGCCGGCCCTGTTAGGACCGCAAGTACCAGGATAAGACAGAAAATCAGCTCACCTAGTGCCAGACTTTCAACACTGGGTGCGTGAAGCCAGCACCCCCCCACTCAGCATCCCCAAAAGTAGAACGAGAGCGTGTTTGGAGCCAGCAACCTACATTTCACAGTCTTGTGCGGACATCTGTCCAGTACAGGTACTTTAAGACTCAAAATCCTTTGAAAACGTGACTATTTCGAATCGGCGCCATAGTGTATGTTGACTTTCAACGGATTAAAATGAACCTTTCCTCTTCTGACAGGAACGCATCTATCCATTGTGCTACTGCCTTTTACTATTGTGTAATATATTATTATTTTTTTATTGCTTTAGATGAAGCTCAGGGGGACCGTGCTAAGGAGTCAATAAGAGCCAAGTGCCTACAGTACCTCGACAGGGCCGAGAAGTTAAAAGAATACCTCAAGAAAGGAAATAAGAAAAAACCCATCAAGGAAGGGGAATCAAAGTTAGTCAATTTTTAAACTTAATCTCAAAATGTATTTTTACTATCGGTACTAGACACTATTTTTTTCTTATTGAATAATTTTTCTTGCGAAATGTGGAACAAGCAATATGGTGTCTCATCTTTCAACAGTAATTTTTTTTTCAAGCTCCATAGCTCATGATGGAAATTTTATTACGAGCTGGAAATATTTGCTTTGACCTAGAAATGCTTTTTTTAAAATTGAATGTAAATCAAATTTAATGTTAGTAAGTTCTTTAAGTATTTTTAGTCGGAATAATAGAAGAGAATGTATGAGACGATGTATGAATGTGAATGAAGCAAGAAGTGTATGCCAAGATCGAGTTGTTTGGCAGTCCGTCCTCTCTGCCTACCGCTGCGGAGGAGAAACGGCATGATGGTTAGTTAGTTAGTAGTTTGTTAAGTGTTTTTATTTTTATTATTGTAACAACTGTTTCGGCGTTCAAGGCCATTTTCAAACTGCGGTTAATCCACATTGTGACGACTTATTTATATGATTTTATTTACTCCCACCCCATTCTAATTTAGACAGGGTTTTAAAAATAATGATTTATTATCGGTAAAACCGATTTAGTTAAATAAAATAATTAAAATTCTCTATTCTGTGAGGTTTTTACATTTATAATGTGTTTCCCCATATCTAAATGATAATGTTTTCTTAATTGATTTATTTAAATGTGTTATATTGTTTTGATAATGTGAACATACTGAGAAGTGGAGAATATATAATTTTCCTTACTTTATTAATTAATGTTATATTAGGATCATTCATTCATTTATTAACTTCTATTTGTTCAAGTAAATTTAATCTAAGACCCTTTCTTTCTATATGTAAGTGTTTAGGCTCGTTGTTGTCAAGCAGGGCGCGATTATTCACTAAGAGATGTTCTCCAAATTTTGATGAAGTGCTTTTATTTAATACAGTTAGATATCTTCACCAACTGGGCCAACACCGTTTATAATAAAATATGCTTCACAGTTGAACATGAGATGAAAGGTAAAATAAATTTTTTAGATCTTACAATTGGTATAAGTGATAATAGACATACATTCGAAATATTTAGAAAACCAACTTTTACAGATACAACAATAAATGCAAAATCAACTCATCTTTGGTTTCATAAATTATCAGCTTACCATTCAATAGTACACAAACTCATTAATATCCCCCTAGACAAAATAGCATACAAAAAAGAAAAGGAAACAATAAAAACAATCTTGGTCAATAAACGGCTATGATGCAAATAAAATTGAAAAAATTATAAAAAGTAAGAAATATCAAAATAAAATCAATTTAATATATCCGGTACATAATAAACAACTAGAAAAATAGCGCCGTAATTATAGTGCCGCGCATTAAAAATCGTATGGTTGCAGGGCCCAAGCTAAGGAATGAAGAATTACTTCCGTGTCAAATTGAGATTCAGGTAGAGGGTGTCACGTGATTGAATTTATTCATTTAATTCATTCATTTAATTTCACTCACGTCTAGCCTCAAGTCCATAGCTGGACATTCTCTGGTGGTAGGCATGCGTCCATTTATTAATCTTGTTCACCGGCAGATTTTCTAGTTTGTGTATTTAAGATTTTATCATCATATCAGCATAGATCTCGGAGATAAGATTGTTACATTGTGAATACTGGCTTCTTTTTTTTCTTTTTTAGGCTTTATGACTAATAAATGAGCTGTCATCTGATCAGGACATGGCACGCGCAAAGCGTATTAAAGTATTGATCCACTAGCCAATTTACCTGCAATTTTTTGTGATTTATATTGATTGATTTTATTATTTTCCAGGAGTAACGATGATAAGAAGAACGACAGTGATAGTGATTCCGACGACCCGGAGAAGAAAAAGCTGCAAAGTCAACTGGAAGGAGCTATAAGTAATGATACATACATACAGAGTCATTTTTGTCCTACACTGGTAGAGAGGATAAACCTCCATACAACTTTGTATTGGCACACACTCCTTGCTTCATTCACATTCATACATACTCTTCTGTTATTCTGACTCTTGACATGACTTGGCTCAAGTAATTGGTTCACTTTATCGTGCCACATCTTTCTCGGACGTCCCTGTATCATTCGCTTCTGCGTCGTATTCTCCTTACACTCGTTTCTTCATTCATTCGCTCTATATATACAATCCATCTAAGCATCCCTTTCTTAATCTTATCCATTATGATTACATCAGCCCTGTAGTCTTTTCGAATTCCCACATTTTAAACATGGTCATACGTGATTTTAGCACTCAAACGCCTCAGATATCTCGTTTCTACAACATTCAGTCTACTTTCATCCTCCCTCTGCCAATTCCATGCCTCACTGCCATACATCAGAGTTGGTGTCAGCACTCCACTGAGGACTGCTAACAACTTATTTTGTGATTCCAGTTGTGGAGAAGCCCCATGTGAAATGGAGCGACGTGGCGGGTCTGGAGCTAGCCAAGGAGGCCCTGAAGGAGGCTGTCATTCTGCCCATCAAGTTCCCGCACCTCTTCACCGGCAAGAGGATCCCCTGGAAGGGCATCCTCCTCTTTGGCGTAAGTCCAATCCAATTGATGCCACCATTAAAAAAAAAAATCATTTTAAAATATATTTTTCGTTCAATTCATAAACATTTGTGACTTAAGCCGCCCAATATGCTTTTCATGATTCAACATTTTGAATTATTCAACACAATTATTGACCCCTGAAGTTACTCATAGGTGGACCGCATTCATCTTGAAAAAATGTATGTCACGTCGTATCTAGTTCATATATCGATGGCAATATGAGACTCTTTTATCGCCATCTTCCTCAAACACCTATAATAATCGAAACATTTTTTCTCTCACTGTCATGTCCCAAAGACACTGGATGGTTATATTTCGCCTACTTGAGACAGACATAGAAGACTGTTTGGGCCAATTGACTAATTTGCCATATGTTCACGCGAGTTCATCGTTCACCCACTTCCAAATAATGCATGCGATTATGTGCATCTCCCTTGTCCCCTCCCCCCCTTGTTTGACCACCAACCGTCGCCGCAATAAGTCAACTGTATCACCGCAACCCGCGATTCAACCTATACCAGTGAAACACGAGTGAATTATCTACAGTGAATGGTGAAATCGGCGAGTCCCTTCTTTTACCACTCCCATCTATTATTGTTCCTCAATCCTATGCCGTAATCGCTAGCAAATCCTTTTACATTCAATCGCAACCGCAAAACCATTCTGATAATTAATGTCAGGATTGGTTCTTCCTGCACACACCACCGTACGTACATCAGAATGAGTATAGCTTCTCAATGGAACATTAGGTGGCGCCCCTGAAGTATTAAATTTATGTAATAATGCGACCAGTTGGTATCTTTATTTTTTTATGAATAAAGGTCTATTCACATCTACCAGCACCGTTTTAGTGCAGTACAGTACAACACAGCACAGCACAGCACAGTACAGTACAGTACAGTACAGTACAGTACAGTACAGTACAGTACAGTACAGTACAGTACAGTACAGTACAGTACAGTACAGTACAGTACAGTACAGTACAGTACAGTACAGTACAGTACAGTACAGTACAGTACAGTACAGTACAGTACAGTACATTACAGTACAGTACAGTACAGTACAGTACAGTACAGTACAGTACAGTACAGTACAGTACAGTACAGTACAGTACAGTACAGTACAGTACAGTACAGTACAGTACAGACACGACAACATTAGTTGCCTACATTATCTATGAACACATTCATATTACAGCATACGTAAGTGTAACATATCTGCACGTGCACGGGCCAACACCGGCCAAGATTGTCGGCTAGAATATTTTGACTTGCTGATGGCCACCGGTCACATCTGAGTCTGTGCAGCCAGTATGAACACATACTGTTAACACTGCCATCTTCGTCAGTTGGCTTCATTAAACGCAAAT